>JASANE010002831.1:0-54655 GCA_030248225.1 Trileptium ribeirensis
ATTTGAAAGGCGACGGGTCCATGAAGCATACTCGGGCCCACAGCGGCCCTGAGAGTGGTCCCACAAAAAAGTAGTCAGCAAAGTTGTACATATCGATGAGCTGATTTTGTATGGTGGTATCCGATGCGGAGCTTGTGTTGAGATATGGGCTGCGAAAAGCTGGTATCCTATGGCTTTTTTTGCTATTTTGACCACTAAGATGGCAGAGCTGTTCTCGTTCAACTGAAGGGCACATCCTCTAACTTTTCTATAAACTAATTACCTTAATCCAATCTTTCGAACATGAGTTATGAATGTCAGAAACGGACAAAAAGAATTTTTCACGATTTTCCCCCTAGCGCCCTCAGTGAAAACTCAGCTCGCTTCGCTTGCTCCGTTTCAATTAATTCTGTTCAATTGCTATTCTACTGTTTTTTGCTTTCAGCTGATGAAGAATAAGCCACACCTTATTACCGATATCATGAACGATCGTAACGATCAGGGCTTCATATTACATCGTCGAAAGTAAGCTGATGTTTATGATTTTAGTGTTGTGCCTAAAGCAGGAATAAGATGTGTTTACGATGTAAACGGCGTGTCTGGTTTTGACGAAATAAACGAACAAAAGGTGCCGTCGAGGCACGAGAACGTATATAAGTACCGTGCATGTTATATGCCATACGCTTCGCTTCTCAACTCTGGCATTACTGATGAGATCAAATTTAAGTTTGTGACATTTTTGTAAGCGTAGAGCAAAATTGATATAACGTATTTTTCATTTACGTCTAGGGGTGTTAGAGGACGAACTGATTTGAAAAATTGCCGACTGCAAAGTTGCGCTGGAATGGGACTCAAACTCATCACCTACCTCACAGGCAGGCGTTCTACCAAACGGGCTATTATACTTGCCCAACTTCTCAGCAGTTATAAAGCAACTACTGACTTTCCCAAACTGCCTCTAAACTACTTGGAGTACCGAACTGTGGCTCTTCATATCGAATGGGGCACTGTGGAATTCAATTTCCCCCAGGTCAAACTGGATCTCCCAGCCGAAATTGGGATTGAACACGCGAAAATATCGCAAATAGTCGATTCAAAATAAATATTCAATCATAATGCACATTATATAGCGAAATCCTGTTTCTTAGCGCACAGTGTAAAAAATTGCGGATTTTTAGTTCCATAAGGAAAAACTGGCACTTTTTTGGCTCGCAATTAAAAATTGGCCTATTTTTAGTGGTGCAGAAATGTGCCTGAGGCACCGCGAGTGGCTGAACTGGGGATACCAAATAATACTTTGGGGCTGGTTGAACTGGAGGTACCTGGATGGAGTACTGAGGGTGCCTGCCCACTTCATGGGAAAGTCAGCTATATTCATGGGAAAGTCAGAAATTACATACTATACAATTTTGACTGAATTTGTTTACATGTTCACTACGCAACGGCAGCAGAATAAATATCCGGGCTTTCTACTATAGCTTTTACTGGAGCTCCTGAATATCTTTTAGCTCTCCGAAAGTCGTCTTGGAGGAAAGTTCCTGGTTTGTCTGTATAAAAGTCTTCATAATGGAAACATCGACACATGTGGCATGTTCAAAATGCCTACCAACTACATGATAGTAGTTTTGGTTCTCATCAGCATTTATTACATGGAAATGTTATTGGTACTACAAAGAGCTCGTTTTAAAAATGGTAGAATGGCATGACAATCGGCAAAAAACCCTGTTGTCAAATAACGCTACGTTGTCTGGTTTCCGGCTACTTACAACCCGACGTTTGAGAGTATCTAGGCAAAGTTCTGTGGAGATTAATATGCTAGCCCTAAACATTTTTGTTGGGCGTTTTAACTACACGGGTGCCAACATTTAGTGAGACGGCAACTGATACACGAATATTATCTTGTTGGTGGTTAATATTATTCATGTCCTTTTATGGGATACTGGCATCCTAAGACTGGAATTATTCTCGGCAAACCTTGTAGGAAGCTCACACAACAAAGAACTTTGGTGCGGTACCCGTAAGCATCATTGGGAGTATGCTGAAAGCAATCAGGTCGACATATAGCGTTATAGGAGTGTGACCGGGTGGCATACTCTTCTACGTTTTTATAATAAATTGTTTGTACTGCTCACTATCGATGTATTTAATGTGTATAATTTGAGTAAAAGCGGGAACTAGCGGTGTATTATAATTATAATAGTAGTGTTGTCTCTTATTTATCTGCTTACAAACCACTAATAGTTAATACCTACACTGTCGTATAATACAATTCAGATTAAAAGTTACTAAGACTCTTTAAAATTTCAACTTATCTAAAATAATACTAAACGTTATGATCCTATGCTTTTTTGTCACATCATCAATATACGTTATGCTCCGTACTTAAATAGACTTATTTTGGCTATAGAAGCAATTAGAATACACAATTAAACATATTTTAGACAAACTGGGTTGTCTATACTAAAATTTATTTTGTAATAAGGGCACTGGATCTATTCTTATTTTTTAATTTTATGTTTCACTGGATATGATTGCATGCCACGGATTAACGTGACAACCCACGCCGCGAATGATTTTAGCTCATTAGAATGCCTGCCATTTGTGATGACGCTGTTGGCCGGGAAAATAGTCCGAAGGCTATCATTCTTACTACAGTAATCGCCAGAACTAAGTGCTGCTCATTCGATGTTCGAGAAATTCCAATTTTTGTTCGAAGTGCATTCGACCTTTGTTCGAGGCATGTTCGAAATTTCTGGGGCGCTTTTTTTAAATATTGTTCGATAACTGTTCAAAGTTTGGTCGAAAAATGTTCGCGTGTCGTTCGAGAAATGAGTATATGTTGTCCGATTTTTGCTTGATGTTCGTTCGCTCGAAAGGCGACAGTCATTAACGAGTAGTGTAGCTTCTATATTAACCCAGTAAACTGCCGCACATAAACTTGGCAACAAAATTTGAAATATACAATAATAATTGAGTATTTCTAGCAATAATAGTCATTATGACGTGTTTAAAACAGCAAGTCTACTACCGGGATAGTAATCTTAGGAATAGTGTGTTGGTTATTAGCTGTTAGTGTTAGTTTAAGCGCATAAAGATGTCTGCCCAGCTGCCTTTCTGCAAGTGCTTGCAAGTTTAACACATTGTTATAATATAATGGTATATAGTATATATATCAGGAATCTACCGGCTCCGCAACCGTGGCCTGTTGAATAGCATTTTGTTTTCCGTGGAGGACAACTCCATAAAACATTTGTGCTTCGTGGTGAACAATATTTTAAATAATTGTCCCGCACAAAGAACAGGAGCTCCGGTGGCTATTAGGAGTTGAACGTTCCCTGTGGAGGACCAATATTTTTGGTGACGCCGGTAGCACGAATCGAGTTTTTGTGTTGAGGAAATGTTGCAATCTGAAAAAAATGAAAACTTTTGTCAGGGTCATTGAGCTAAACTTCGTATATTTATACGTAAAATACGTCTGAGCTTAAAATGCTTTCCACATATTTGGTACGCAAGACAGTTCATATGTTGGAAAGAAAGCTTTTCCTTCTTGTCCTGTAGTCTAGCTGTAGCGAGAATTTCTAAAATTGTCTTTCATGAAGGACAAATCCTGATAAAGGGTTAAATCCAAGTTTTGGTACAAGCACGGTTATGAAACACATTGTTGATGCAGGACTCATCCTGGTTAATAATTAGCTATAATTGTGCGATTTTTTTCGCTGTTTTCGCAGTGGAGTACGCAATAAAGATTAGGCTTTTGTTTGAAATGCGATTATTATTCTTGCTTGTTGAAAACTTGCTCTTGCTTTTTCATTAGAAATTCGGTAACCCGAATGTCAACATCTTCCAAGCACGATCGCGTTACAAAGTTTGACGAGCGACAAGAGGGTGTCTTATTACGTTCGAATTCGGCATCAAATTCAGAAAACGAAGACGAAAGTCATTCTGTTTTAACGCGGCAGCATCAGCAAAGAATTTTGGATCAGCTTTCAGAAAATGACTCATCGCATGGTCAAAAGTGTAAAGTCGGTTTGGCAGGGCAACACGTGGGGTCGAGATGCCAGTCCAAGCCTAAGTCGGAAGCCACGAATGATGATTTAAAAGAAGAAGTCGTTAACGGTTTGTCCAGCTATTCAGCTCTTGGTGTAGCTGTTGGTATTTTAGACAAATTGTGTGTTATATTACTCATTTTTATCTATATTGCAATCTAGATGTTTCTCACCAACAGTTTAACACCTGGTTTTGTTCTTTTTCACGCTAATTTAATTGTTCGAAAATATTAGTAGTATCCTTCCTCATAGGCATAAATGTACTTTATATTTTCCTTATCATATGCCTCATATATTTTTTGGTCTATCATCACAGGTCATTCGTCGGTGCTTCCACAACAACATCAGATACTAAAATACAAACCATAATTATACTTTTAATGTTATGTTGGATATAGCTAGCAGAACTTGGCTTGTTTGGTATATCTCTTACGTGACAGACCCTGAGATAAGTCAAAGCAATCCTGCAGCTTGATGGCAGTGAAAATAAAAGTAAGAAAGTGGCACATAAACTCTGTTAGTAATTGTAGCAATTCCGAACCTCTCCGCCACAAATTCCAATGGATTTGATCAAGCTTGTTTGTGCTATAATATACAGGAGTCAGGAAGTTACAGTTACAATCAGGATTAAGTGCTCACAGATAGGACGAAGTTTGTTCTATTTTGTTCGTTTTCGTTCAAACGGGAATTGACCGTTTTGCGATTCATTTAACGAAGTTTGACCGCGTTAAAATAAAAATCATTAAATAATAAATGTTAGCTTGCGTTTAATTTAACAAATTACGACATTTTGGACTTCGAGTGCGTTCGATTAAACGTACACTTAAATCTGACTGTAACTCTATAGGCCTGTGTCTATTGTGTTCTTAGTACAATAGGAATCACGATGCTGCTTCAGTAATTGTTAACAGCGTAATAGCCCGTATAATTTGCATTTTTTAATTTTAACACGATGCTGTTGTACTGTTAGAGCAATACTTTAGCTTATTGCATTTATGTTCCTGAGAGCATAATTACACATGACTTTTAAATTTGCCCTTATTTTTTGTGCAGAAAGGACCTAGATTCACTTGCATTTCGATGCGCTGAAAATTTTGCCTGGATGTATGGACCCGAGGGGCTGGACTCTGCCAGGGGGCATGAACGGGGTGGGGGCTGGTTCATCTAAAAGACGACCCGGTATCGAGACATGAAATTTTTTAAAATAACGTGTGTATACAAATGCTAAAATAGCCAATAAAATGTTTTGGAAACATGCAAAAATAGCTCTGACGAAGTTAACAGCAACTTTTACTTAATTTAGTCGAATTTTCAACTTCAGAATCAGATGTTTTGTAAAAGTTTTGTCAAATTTTTATGTCAGCTGTGGTTGTTGTGTGGTAGAGATGCAAAAAATTGCCAGGAGGTCTGTAGTTTTGCTAGGGAGCATGAACAGAGGGGAGCACTTGTTTTTTGAGGTATCTGTCCCCCCTCCCAATTTCGAGGAGCTAGAATTACCTGTGTCGTTGTTTTTAGGTGAGAATAACTGTAACTATGGTCGCAACGTCGTATCTATAACGGATGACAACCGGCCACGCTTAGCAATGAGGAATGACGTTGACGGCTGTAACGACATCGATAATGATGACTCGGAAATTCAAAGGATTCCTGAGAAGTTGGTTGCGGACGACAACGATGATAGAACTCGAAAACAGAGTCCCGTTGCGACAGCGGTGGATGATGATGGAACCTTTGGCGGGGGCGTGCTTTTGCGTAACCAAAGACAAAAAGAAGTAGGGCGACTGAGATATATTACGATAATGTAATTTTTTTACGTTTTTGATGAGAAATTTGAACTAGGTTATTTACGGCGCCTTGGCTTATACCTGCTAACACGCCGTAATACTTAATTTGTGTAAATGCATCTTTATTGTTTATGTTCTTGATTAGTCAAAAAATCTGTTGCGATAGTCCTACGCGCTAGTCTTTCTTTTAATTTTCAACACCTGTTATTAGTATACATCATCTCGAAAGCGTGATCAACGTACCTTTCGTGTAGTTGTTTAAAGCTAGCGTTGGCATTGAAGGCTGTAAGCAGTAGGCGAGACTCCGGATACACTGCCTGTACACGATACGAACTCTGTCGTGAGTGATGTCGTATCATGTTTCAAAATCGTCTTCACTCCCGGTTCTGAGTTTGTATGTACAAATTTGTTGATTTTCGAGTGAGTGAAACGTGTGAAGCAAATAATTATTGCTAGGCGTGACATTGGTGAAATTTGACAGTGTACGTTATTGCGCTTTTTAGGGTAACACGTATATGTCAACTTTGATTGGCCGGGCTGATTTGTGCTATAGCTCATTTGAAAGCTTTAAATCTCGGAAACTCTATTTGTGCCCTGTATTTTGGCGCGAAGACCGATTCCAACATATCTGGATTCGGGTCGGGATTGGATACAGCATCTACAAATTGATGCAGTCGACGTGACAATATTAACTATCGTGACATGGTCAAGGTGGTAGATTTATGTACATTATACACTGTACAACAAAGGCTGAGTCAAATTTGACTCAATTGAACCAGTCCTTTCTGAGTAAAAAAGTCAGTCAACTTTGGTCCAGTGTGAGCCATTGTAACTCATACTCAGTCAAAATTTGTCTCAGTCACTAATTCGAACAATGTCTTATTAATTCAACAAACAGCTAGACTATCGTCTCGAGTACGTTTATAGTACTTTTCCCTTGTACCGCATAATAAACTAATGCGTGTGTCCACTTTAATTGCGTACGCCTGGGCTATTCTTTTGTCAAGTCAGTTCACTATCGTAGCTCACAAAACAATTTTGCCTTATGTACGAATACACCATTTGCGATGTAGCAACGCGTAGTCGCTGTTGGTTGTCACTATTTTGCGATTTAGATCGCATTCTGCTTACCGCGTGCAAGTGAAACTGCGATTACCGTTTTTTCTCGTATACTATAATACACAAAAAGACACCGCGAACATCGCTGTATGATTCAGAAGTTATTTAATTAATGCGGGCAAATGGGCAAATGTACGCGCACATAAATTCCACTCGTATATCGCAGAGCCTAGGTCCGCGTTTACAAAAATGCGAATACCTATGCCAAAAATGTGAACTGCGAATTTCTGCTGAATATATTTGTGATTTTGACAAAAGAACAACCTTGGTCTACACAACTAAAGTGGACTCACGCATAATCGTATATATACTCCACGAAGTGTTCACATGGTATACACAAAAGGCAGTCTTACAGCGATTTTCACAAAAATACAGATTTACTACATGGATATATTTTGCAAAATGCAAAAATTATTATGATCTGAAATAGCACATGATGTGTCATTGTTGGATGGACAGACTTGGTTTTTCCGTAGTGACATTGTTCTTCCATTCGGGTGCTGCACGGGTAAACATTATTCAAATGTATACAGTGATGTGTGCGAGTCGAAACGAGCGGGCTCTAGCTTTCTTGACGAAGATGGGCTCGGTTCGAGATATGGTCGGCTCGGCTCTGCTCAGAGTTTGGAAGTTTAGGCGCGGCTTGAAAGAAATTCATGCCGTCTCGGGTGGGGCTCGAGCCAAAATTCTCATCTCTATCATGCCCTAACCACTGAGGTTATAGGTGACCGTACAATAATCCGATCTTACGGAGGAACGCAACCACTTTTTCGCTTCTTTGTAAAACTTTTCGAATGGATTTTTTGTATTGAAATTTCGATCAGATCTTTTATGTTGCAACGCATGACACTCATTAAAAATGAGCGCGACCCTTTCATCAACTCCTTGGCAGTATCGACACATTGGTGACTGCGGCGTATCAGAAAGTGTCTGTAGCTTTTCAGTAACAGAGAGAGTTTCCATCATGTTAGCGTTTGCGAAAGAACAAGGCGTTTTTTTCGTGTTAACCCGGCTTCCTTCCTGGTTGGTACTGTCGTCGCACACTATTGTTAATAGACACGTTGCCGACCACTTTCTTTTTGTATCTTGTTTGATGCACATCTTGGCCGCAGCGTAGTCCACGGGTATGTTATCCAATTTTGCTCATGCTTTCGCAAGCGCGTCCGCCGCGTCGTTATACTCAAGGTTACAGTGTCTCGGCACCCACTGCATGATGATATCACAACGCTGGCTCGCTCTGATCAGCTTATTCCAACGGAATGTCTTTGGATGGCTGGTTTTGAATTCGTGTATAATCAAGCATGTTTTCGGCTTTGATTCTTCGATTTTAGCGAGCGAGCACTCCAAGAATTTGTCGAGTGCTATCAGCTCTGCGGGATAGCTCGTTACCATTCTACCTGTCTCATTCTAAATTTGTAGACCCGGCATTCTGAGTTGCTTATTTCAAGAATACCAGATCTGCCGAAAATAGTTCCTTCCTTTGCAGATCCATCCGTCCAATACTGGACGTCCACTTCTGGCAGCTACCGTAACGTTTCGATTGCTGCTTTTTTGCATATTTCCGGCTTTATTGCTTGCTGAAACTTTTCGACATTGGATATTAACGAATGGCAAAACCGCACTTTCCACCCCGTGTCCCGCTTTATACGACTAGCCCATAAACTAACTAAAACGAACGGTAATAAGCGCATCACCATTATTATTTCCAGTTGATTAAGGCATCTGGGCTCAGTTATGTAGGCACGGAATTGGTATAGTGGTGTGCATTTGCCAATTTGGTACGTATCTTTGTTCTCAGTATTTCGTTTCGAGATGGCGAACTGGCTTGACAAAAGGACAATACAAGTATACATGTCTAAAGTTTGCACATCATAGTAGGTCACAATAAATGCCAAAGTATTTGGCGTGAAAAATGATGCATAGCAGGAGTACCGTTCTATTGAAAAATGCTGACTCCGCCACTGCAGATGTCTCAAGTATGATCTAATCTACTCTTTCCACAGCCTTCCGAAAAAATTTTAACATTCAGTAAACACGAATTCAGGAACATTAATATGTCGTTGATTTAGGTAGAACTAGTAGGTTTTTGGATACGATGGAGACGAGCATGAGGGATTGGGGGAAGTGGCATTTTCTCGCACTGTGAACATGACAGCTGCTAATCGACACTAATCTAGGATTTCGTTCAGTAACATAGCAGAACTCAATGAAAATACTAATGGTCATGCGATGTTCGCTTTCAAATTTTATTTGAAAGGAGTTGTTCTAAATAAATTTTCTAGATTGTTGGCTAATTTTTAGCATGTTTTCATGAAATTTGTTCGAATTTTGTTGAAAATGTATTCGTGCATAAGTAAATTTTTTTCGATTTCTGTTCGATGTTCGTTAGTTCAAAATGCAACTTTCATTTCTGGTGACTATTGAAGCGCCATTTCGCTGTTAATCGTATTGCCAAGTCACTCGTTTACAGACTTATCTATTTATATTGCACAATATCCGTTCTAAGAACTGCTGGAATAATGTAGCTGTAGATAGTGTAACCTTTGCGATATTTACCGTGTTTTATTGCTTTAACCGATTGGGGAGACGTGACTTGGGGAAACTAAGATAACTAGAAGTATTAAGTTTCGCAGCGTTGCTGTATAGCTGGATCCCATATATAATCCGTCGTTATGGATTACGGAGAAATAAAAAATAACTTTTACAAGTCAATTGTATATGCATTACCTTCAAAAAGGTAGCTGATCGCTCGCTGTTCATTTAAAAGCATTCATCAGTGATTAATGGTGTGTTTGGTCAATTTTCAATGCTTTTAATGTTTTAGATTGACGAACGTCAAATTAAGTTAGCACGAGCGGCAGTAACCACATCTAGTGATATCGAAGCAGGAAATGAAAACGACTCGGACGCCAACAAGGATCATGCGCCACCGAGTCATGGTGTTTTGCTGCCGTTTTTGAATGGTGGAGCGAAAGGCAACGGTTCTAACAGTGGTGTAGGGCGCGGGACAACGGCTGTGGTTCATGTTCGGAAAAACGAGGTTTGTACTTCGTAATGGGGACTGTGCGAAATAACACAACTTTGCGAGGAGGTTTTGTAGGTATCGCCGTAGAAAAAAAATAGAAATTTTCTTCCACTGTGCCAGGCAATCCGTGTATGTTGAAAGGTTTGTTTATATTGTAAGATTTTAAAAACACCACATCGTGTGTTTTGCGTTTATTACAATCTGTTCTGAATATTGTAAAAGCAAAACATTGTACATTCACTGATAAAAATAAGTGCGCAATAAACTCACACAATTTCGTGCGTGCGCGGTCTGCATTCGTGTACGTCTGTACTTGCTTTTGTCCATTACTGTAATGTTATTAAAATATCACTTGTTTATATAAAAATATCCTTTTGAAATGTTTTATTGTGAAATTTTATTGTTATTTTTTGTCTAATAAATCAGGAAACTTGGTCGCGATTAGTGGAAAATTTGCTGACGCACATTTTTCAAATACCAGTCAACTGGCTTTGACACATCCTATAACAATACGCCTACAGTCACGGACAGAATTAACTGCACAACACACGCAAATATTTTTAAACGCTATTGCGTGTACGTGCATTTAAACGCGTTTGAGTGTGTGCGCGTGTAACTCTGTCCATTACTGTAGAATGTCTGTTCAGTACATTAACGCACTTTGTCAAGCTCTATGAATTATAATTGTACATTGTTTGTTAGCGGTGCCGATTTGAAGACAAATAATTAACTATATCATGCTTATAGGGAACGCGCTGTTATAAATACTAATGAAGGACTTTGAAACAGTGGTAGCTTGACGCGGCCTCGTATGCAATTTTGTATGATGTGCCGTATATTTCTGAAATTAGTTTTATCAAAAGTATTTTTGTGAAGAAAGCGACACTCTTACGTTGAAACACATCCAAAAATGCATCAGGGATATTTTTATTTCTCTAATGAATTACAGGACTTGACAAATTGTGGATGATAGTTTACTGAAGAGTATGCACTGTTAGTTTTACGCACATTCAAACACAGGGGTACATTTGCCTTCCAGGAATTTCAGGAGTAGCCAAAATGTCTCCTGTGAAATGCAGGGAATACATTGTCCGCCTGCTACTAAACAAAGGGGCAAAATATCCCTATGTAGAGGTCAAATAGTCTGCGTTATGAAATCTAGCAGAGCATAGGTACTAAAGTGTCTTCAGGAAATTCAACGAAACTGAATATTCCCATAGGTGTTGTGCAAGGCTTTGCAGGTGTAGTGTCCTTTCAAGAAATGCAGTAAAATAGCACGGAAATAGACTGCGCCATACAATCCTTTAGGGTGATACTGCATTAAGCTGAATCGTGTTGTAGTGCTTTGTAGTATAATCTGCATTCGTGGTCTATGTATTGATACTGAAGGATGGAAATATACCGTTTAAAGTATTATGCGATTTGTTTACTTCACCCGTAAAATTTTCTGTTTATGCTGGACTTCAAAATAAATTTTGATCTGATCCTTAATATTTTAATCAATCATTCATCTTATTTTGTTGCAGTTGCTTTGAAGTATTAAAAATAAATAGAGGAATTGCCAGTCCTAATATATTGTAAACTTCAGCTGTGTGTAGTTCTAAAATTCATTAATAAATTTTTGTATTTTATTTACTTTGCCATAATTAAAAAATTGTGCTGATTTCAGGACAATAATGTTGTGCAGATACCGCCGGAAAGATCCAAGTCTGAAATATTGAATGAACGACTTTCTGATAGCAAATCAAGACTAACAAGATATGCTAGCGCCGAACGTGATCTCACCGCTCCTACCGATGTAGATACGTCAGCGGCAAACTTTATTGCAGAGGTCAGTACTTCGTCCGGCAGCGATAAAATAGCTACTTCTGTTGTTGATGCGACTTCTAGGGCTGCGGCTACTACATCATCGCGAAACACATCACGCGGGCGTATGGATGAAGCAGGGCCTGTTACTGGTATCACAGTTTCGTCGCCGATACTGTTGCGCCGGCCCTTGCGAGGAGAAGATGGCATCGATGTTTTGACGTCCCTTGCGTCGACTACATCCACGTCGCTAACATCAAGGTCGACAGCAGCGCATCGATCGAACATTCCATCGCCTATTGCGACGGTTGCGCCGACACCACACCTTCATCAGTATCCTGCTTCACCGGTCGCTGCTACAACTGCTACATCGGTATCGTCCGGTGATCGTCGCCGTGCCATGTCGCCGAGCGTGGTGGCGACATCAGTGACGTCGTCGTTACCCCACTTCGGCGGGCTTGGCTTTGGCGCTGCTGCCCAACTAACACCGTCTCCAAGCAATGACGTAAGTTAAGCCTAGATTTTTAACCCAGTTCGTAGAATACATTCAAGCTGACTTCTGTACAGTCACTGAAAAAGCTAAGTACGCAAAAAAACTGACGCATACAGACGAAATTGCGTCCGTCCGCGTTTAAACGAACGTGCCTCTGTGCGCGTCTGGACGAAATTCCGTCCCTCCGAATCTATACGAAATTCCTTCCTATCGAATCAGATGAAATTCCGTCCCTCCGAATCTATACGAAATTCCGTCCTATCGAATCAGAGGAAATTCCGTCCCTCCGAATCTGGACGAAATTCTGTCCGTCCGAATCTGGACGAAATTCCGTCCCTCCGAATCTATACGAAATTCCGTCCTATCGAATCAGACGAAATCCGGTCCCTCGGAATCTGGACGAAATTTCGTCTCTCCGAATCTGGACGAAATTTCGTCTCTCCGAATCTGGACGAAATTCCGTCCCTCCGAATCTGGACGAAATTCCGTCCCTCCGAATCTTTACGAAATTCCGTCCCTCCGAATCTGGACGAAATTCCGTCCCTCCGAATCTGGACGAAATTCCGTCCCTCCGAATCTGGACGAAATTCCGTCCCTCCAAATCTGGACGAAATCCGGTCCCTCGGAATCTGGACGAAATTTCGTCTCTCCGAATCTGGACGAAATTTCGTTCCTTTCTAATCTAGATGAAATTCCTTCCCTCCGAATCTGGACGAAATTCAGCCCGTTCTCGTCCAGACGAAATTCTGACCGGTCGGTTCCATTTCGTTTGTGTGCGATTGCATCCGTCCGGGTCTGCAATTTTGTCGGTGACTGTATAACATTCAATATTGTAATGATTTAAAATTTATTTTTAGCTCGCCTGCGTGGTTTTCCAGAAACCCACAGTTCCGTTCTGCATCGATTTCCGTGTAATTAGTCTGAGTTTGCATTGTCTGACGCGGATATTATTTGTTACAATAACAGCAGTTTTGACCGATAATATTTGCTTATAATTTTTTGTCCAAACCTGACCACAACCTTGCAAAAAATGGTTTGAACTTTAGTTGCATCCACCTTCATTCTCGAATGACATTTGAAAGTGGGAGAATTATATTTTCTATATGCTAAATATTTCCGTGTTTTCATGCACTTCTAGTATCTTCTACTTTTACTATTTAAAGCTTATGTATCAGTGTTTTAGCATTGGAAATAGTGGTATTTGATATTTAACAAATATTTTCTATACAGAAAACATGAATTTAAGCACATTAAATCGTGGATTTAGTTGAGTATAAATTGTTTTGGGCAAAGGAAGGTAAAATTTCTGGAACACGGGGAATTTCGAAAGTGGTGGTCTGCCAACTTACTGTTTTGGACATGTCAATAATGAAAAGACTATCAACTCACATCGTTTTGGACAGTGTTAAAAATAGATATTAGTTTAATTATTATGCTTTACCCGGACTTTACAAAGATTAGAGGAGCAAAGGAGCACAGATAAGATATATTTTTAGCGTGGCAAATTTCATGTATTGTGATCATTGTGTATTATCTCTAGAATCATTATTATTACAAGTTTTAGCCATATTTTTGCAATTGCACTGAAATGATACTAATAACTGTCGCTCGCTCCAAGGCAGCTTGGTGTAAAATGGAATTTTATTCATTTTATTACTATTCCAAGGCAGCTTGGTGTAAAATGGAATTTTATTATTCATTTTATTACTATTCCAAGGCAGCTTGGTGTAAAATGGAATTTTATTATTCATTTTATTACTATTCCAAGGCAGCTTGGTGTAAAATGGAATTTTAGTATTCATTTTATTACTATTCCAAGGCAGCTTGGTGTAAAATGAAATTTTATTATTCATTGTATTACTATTCCAAGGCAGCTTGGTGTAAAATGGAATTTTATTATTCATTTTATTACTATTCCAAGGCAGCTTGGTGTAAAATGGAATTTTATTATTCATTTTATTACTATTCCAAGGCAGCTTGGTGTAAAATGGAATTTTATTATTCATTTTATTACTATTCCAAGGCAGCTTGGTGTAAAGTGGAATTTTAGTATTCATTTTATTACTATTCCAAGGCAGCTTGGTGTAAAATGGAATTTTATTATTCATTTTATTACTATTCCAAGGCAGCTTGGTGTAAAATGAAATTTTATTATTCATTTTATTACTATCGGAGACATTCATTTTCAAGGCTTTAATAGTTCGGTGAGATTGGTTTGAAAGTTTGACAGTCTTGTCGGGTTAAAGTGCTACAGTATTAATATTGTTAGCGATTAGAATTAACTTCTCATTCACGATCTAGACACCTGCGATGATGAACGATATCCGCGAATGATATACCGTAGATATGTGCGGCAGTTCCTTTCTCGTCAGTAACCTCTCCTAGATTTTAATATGTTTTATGCGTAAGTGAACTTCAAGTATGACCAGGTTATTTTTTCAAAATGGATACTAGGTCCGGACGATTTCACTGGATCTGATTAAACGTTTCTGGTTCTAGAACGTCAAAATTATTGTGTGCACAAAATGGTAACGGTAATATACACGTTTGCAGATATACATATATCCACTTACCCCGGAAAAGTTTAGAAATTGTGAGCAGAATATTGGGGAAATGTATGATGGAATACGGGAATGAATATTTTGTCGTAATATGGTGGTGATTTAAATCAAAATTTACTACAAAATCTTGCTGCGTCCAGCGTGGGTCAGATTAGAAAATAGTTATATATGTCTGATTGGAAAGTTTAGCGCTTGGACCCACTCGTGGACCCAAAAACACAGGTCTAAAAATCTGACTGTGGGACCTCACAAAATTTTAGCTATATCCAACTTGCTGGCTCGGTGATACTTATAGAATTTCATTTTGTGTTATTCCCATTTCGCTAATAAAAATGTATAGTGACATCAAACACAAAGGTTAGCTCTTAATATTCATTTAATTTTAATTGAAATTAGAGAAATTTTAAAAATTCATAAATTTTTCTCGAATGTCCGCAAACGCAAAATCGCAGGATTTTAGTAATACAGCATTGTGTTTTTGGAAAGTCGAACTACATAACTTCGCACGAAAATCAAAGAACACCGCTCATTTCCGACGAACACATACTTTTTCAATACTATTGAAATTTGGAGCGAGTCAGTTACGTGCGACTTGCTTGAGATGCTCGAAGTGCTACAGTCATTTCTGGCGAGAAGTGTAATGTATTAGCGTTTTTAATGTTTCTTGTTTTCAGTCGATTAGATGGCGTAACCCGCCAACGACTACCATTGGTGCCACTACGAACGTAGCTGTATCGGCGAGCCCGCGTCCCGAATTACTATCGCGCACGGTGACTCCCAGCTCCAATCGAAGTTCGCGCGAAAGCAGCAGTGGACTTGTGATTACGAATCGTAAAGTGTAAGTCAGTTTGATGTATTAATCAGCTTTTTGTTTCCGCGCTTGTATTTTGTTTGATAGAGTAATACCTATGCGAAATGCCGTTATAGCAAGTTAGGAATCTGATGTAGCCTTAAAATCCAAAAATATACCAGATACTTCGCTAGATACGTTGGGTTTCCAATGTTGTACAAAGGTTTCGAAGCATTGTGATATTAAGATGCCAAAAAATAGCTGGAACCGGAACCAGCAAACGGAACCGTCCAGTTAACCGGATTCGGAACCGGGACCTGGTCTTCGAAACTTATATACGTAGAAAAACAGATGAAGGACGAAATGAAGGCATTGTGGATATTGTATTATAGATAGATTTTACATTAAACTTAATGTATTGCGATGACATTATTGCCTCAATGGGACTCTCAAGAGGCTGAGCAAAAAGAAAAAGAAGCTAAAATATTTATTCGTCAATCAAGATGTCGGTTTTTGCAGTCCCAGCGGAAAACTGCCTTCCGATGTACAGGCGTGAGTAAACTACGTCAAACTGATTGGCCTTGTAACGGCTGGAGCGTAGACTAGACAATTTTGCTTCGTCTTTAATCGCCTCCCTTTACGAGACATGTTCGTTACATGTTTTTAAGTAGGAAACTTGAAATTATTGGTTTAGTTCTAAAAGATAATATATGGTTTACTATAATTTTCTGATCGTTGGCCTGAGACACTATTCAGACTAGCGTTGGGCAACCGGTGCCCATCAGTTAAAGTGATGATGATTGTCTGATCAGAATGCTATAAATGAAACTAATTGTGATACTGCTTCCAAGGTTAGTTCGTTCATAAAAACGCCATTTCTGGCTGCTTTGCAGATATGTTACTTTACTCCAATGTAGACAGGTTACAAAGTTTACAAGCGCATTGACTGGTGCTTCATTCAATTTATCTTAGCCAAGCTTACAGTAACCCATACATTATTCTATATATCAAGTCGGACCGGTATAATTGTATCATATATTGCATATTGTGAATCAGCAAGCTGCTACAAGCATCCACCTAGCTTTGTTTTAATAAACTTCTGCCGGGTGAAGATGAAAAATTCTTACCGAAATTGTGTCCTACTTCTTACGTTTCACAGCGTAATTTGCGGAGTTAGCCTTTTCTTTTGTTTGGTTTGTTGGAACTTGGTCGTAGTGTATAAATATAACGTATGATTGGACCACAGATAAAACAAACACTGTTGACAATTTGGAGCAATATTTTTAACCCGGAATTTCAGTTCCGGTATGGTTTTGTCTTTTGCTGGAACCGCAACCGGAACACGATTTTCGCCGGAACCAGAAGTCCGGTTACTCCCTGCAAGATGCATAATGAAGAAGTTCTCTGAATTCTAATGCTAACCGGTGTGGGATGACTCGGGTGCTGTTGGCCATACCGAACGTCATTTCGTTGGAGGGGCGAGTGGGCAAAAATAAACTGGCCCAGGTTCGTGGGTGCTAGCCTTGGCCGAAGTACAAAACCGGGTTTCGAATTACAGTCGCGGCTAAAAATAGGCGCAATCGGAATCGATTAAACTTTCGTTTAATTGCATTCGATCGAAGTTTCGTTTAATCGAAAATAATCGAGATTATTTTACAGTAATTTTGAAATTTATCTAACTGCACCGAAATCGAAATCGGTCGAAATTTCGTTTAATCTAAATCGATCGAAATTTTCTTTAATCCAAATCTGACGAAATTTCGTATAATCGAAATGAATCGAAACTTCAATTGATTTCGATAGATTATTTTGAACTTATTTCTGGCCGTGACTGTACTTCCCGCAAAACTGTGGTTGTCGGGTCGTCCTATTCCTACCAAACTGAGAGCATTGTATACAACATGTGCAGGTTAGAATGACATCTAACACGAGTTTATGTTAGAGTGGAGGGATGTATCATAACTTTCCGTTATACACTCTTGGGTTATAAGACGCATTGGGTACAATATAATAAAATCAAAAATAGAAATAAAATCGAATTCACGAATTCTTCGGGAAAACTTAAAGCTGTTTAATTGGTATTTGCGTTTATTTCTGACCGTGACTGCATCACCGTTGTAGTTGTCGGCTATTTTATGTTATGCAGTCATCGGTCGTTGGCTCGGTTCGTATTCTAGGGTCCCATATCTTTGGCAACCGTTAGTTCTGGGTGATCGTCTAGTGCATGCCTCTTTCACGTTTTGCAATTCGTTACGGTAAACGGAGAAATTTTAGTAGCGTTATAAATACTGCCAGCGAAAAATACAGTTACCAACCAAAATTTCCGCTGCTTTCAAACGGCTTAAGACCATTATCTGTAACTGCAGTTTGGAATAATGGCACGTACGATAATGTGGAAATAGTTGAGTACCATATTATTTTTTAAGGTTGCATGGTTAAAATGATCAAATTAAATATTCTGGTCTGGTACAATGTTTAGTCTGAGTTTATGCGGCCGTGGGGTAATATCGCACGTGTGGTAACAGATAAGGTTTTAAAATGAGAAATGGTACACTCAGTCACGGACGAAAGTAAGTGCAGGTACGGACGGACGAAAACATGGACGGGTGTAATTTAGTCTGGATGCGGATCTGGACACAATAATATTGTGCGTACTTTTCGAAACTTACTTTTGCCATGAATGCATTTTTTTATAAAATGAACGACATCCCATGTGGGGTCTGACTTATTCACGGTTCGAATTGCACAGGTTGCTGTTGGCGATGAAATTATTATTAGAAGGCGGTTGAATTTGAAAAAATGAATGCTATACAACACTTACATGGAAGGTGATGTCAAAAAAGATTATTTTTCAAAACCTGGCGGTACAATTTTCGAGTACAGCCTGTTCAGCTTTATGTGTTTATGTCGCTGAACTGTTACAGTCTGACTGTATATTGTGCTACAGTACTCACATGTATTACTCAACACCCTGTCAGTGAAATCTCAACTATGAGCACAAAATGATGCATCTAGAGCTGTTAAATAGGAAAAGCAGAACCATGTACTGACTGCAGTTAGAGTCGCATAGCGACGGGAACAGGATCATTTCTTTTTTGCAACCGCACACTGGGATACATTCGTGTCTGTGTTGCTATATGCATGCAAACCAAAGCAGAAACCGACACAATTTTCACAACCTGTTCAGAACGTCTCTTAACGAAACACACAAGTGTCTTGAGTTTGAGTATTTTTATATTGAGTTTTTTATATTGAACGTTCTAACCGACCTCCAAAGTCCTAGCGAAACAAAACATCAGGAGTACGTTTCACTTCTTCGTTAACAACACGGAAATTTTCGAACGTAAAATTTTCCTATACGCCTAGCACCTTAACATATATCGTTGGTCCTGGAAATGGGAAAGCTGTCGAGCGGTATCAGGTTTCCGGGTTGTTTGGTCAGAATAAATATCAGCAGATCTTATCGATTCACAGAAGCGTTAGAGTTACAGTACGCGAGTGTCGCCCTCGAGATTCCGAAACTATAATTAACATTAATAACAAATTCTATTTTTAAAGCAAATATCTCTCGAAAACAACTCTTGAATGAATTTCGAGCGTGTTTCGTGTTTGGCGAGTACATAGAATGTGTAACAAACGAATTCCTTAATTTCTTCCATTAGTTGATGATGAGTTCGGGCATAAAATTTTTGCCTAGCTGAACGTTATTGAAGGAAACTCCGATCGCTTAGCTTGCTATTTTTCAGCGGTTTGTTTCCTATTGTGTTTGCTGTTCGTTTGACAACAAGCGTCAGTTTTTTTTAATTTTATCTATTAAGCTCTACTGTTTGCTTGGCATTGTCGCAAATTAATGTAGGTTTAATGTTGAATGTCGACTATTCGAATGCTATAAATATAAACTAGCGAAAACTTATTTCCGCTTAGTTTCAAGTGAATTTTCCTCTTTTTGAAATAATATTGCAAGTACAGTACGCACCAGAAATGACCGTCGCATTTCGAGTGAGCGAGCTGCGAGCGAGCGACAATCATTTTTGGCGGGTACAACTGTGCATGGGCTTTGCGAAACGTCGTTTTTAAAAAATTTTAGGTATGTGGTTTTGATTTTGCATGAAGCTAAAGTTTTGTATGTTTTAGTTATTTGTTCCACAGTTTAATTTTATTTTTGTGTAGCTGCTTATATTTTGCGTAGCGCTGTTGCATTATTTCGATAATCCGTTATGTTTTTAGTACATTTTCTGGCATGTTTCCGCAGTTACGCACATAAATACTTATTATTTAAACTTATTAAGTATATAATGTTTCCCGGTTCAATTAATTCAAGTATATTACGTTATCCGCTAACGGTTGGAGAAAAATTAGCTTATATTTTTGTCCGTCGTTATAGTCGCAGTTACAATAAATTTTTATTACAATAATGTAGTTAAATCGACCAGACATTCGCTACCGTTAAAGCGGTATTAGTACACACCAGAAATGACCGGTACTCGATCGATATTCGCTCGCTTCTCGATCTGTATTGTCTCGCTGCTCGCTTGCCGGCTTTTCTATTCGGTGGTAATAATTTTGCCAGGGTGTGAACTGAGGGCCCACGTGCGTTGATATGGTGGCAAAGTGGCAAGATTGAAATCCAAAAATTTTCAAAATTTAACATTATTTTCAACGAAAAACGCTTGATTTTATTAATAAATGGAGCAAACCGGACACGGAGCAAAAACGTATTTATTGAGGTTAAAACCATTTTTTGCTAAGATTTATAGAATTTTTTTGTTCAGAATTGAATTTTTGTAAAAATAATTGTCAAGGTTTTAAGATGTGTTTTTACCTGAGGAATACAAAAATTTTCAAAATTTAATATTTTTCAACGAAAAACGTTTGATTTTATTAATAAATGGAGCAAACCGGACACGGAGCAAAAACGTATTTATTGAGGTTAAAACAAATTTTTTGCTGAGATTTATAGAATTTTTTAGTTCAGAATTGGATTTTTGTAAAAATAATTGTCAAGGTTTTAAGAGGTGTTTTTACCTGAGGAATCCAAAAAATTTTGCCGGGGAACCCGTTTACCGCCAAGGGGCACCGAAAAATGTGAGGCTCCCCACTTCGGAGAAACCAGCCTCGATGTTCGCTTTCTACTCTCTTGATGTTTGTCGCCTAATGTTCGCTCGCAGCTCGAGGCATGCTATGCAGTGCTCCCTTGAAGTTCTTTCGAAATGCAATAGTCAATATTCTGCCGCGTACTAAGCGCCCGTCATAGTCTTGTGCTGCTTATTTTCTGCATGGTGTTAGTCGTTCTCGTCCCATTTTGTTACCGTTTTCATTTAGCGAATATTTAATTTTATTAACGGTCGTTATCTCAAGCGCTGTTAATCAAAACAGTACTAACTATGTAGCATAATGTTCAACGATAACAATTATACACCGGCAATTTTATGGCAACATTACGTCCATTTTTTAATAATATCAAAATGGAATAACTTTTTTGTTCACCAGTGACCAAAAGGCGAAAATTTATAAATAAATAAAAAATATTATAATTCGAATATTGATTTTAACGATGTAGGAACCCAACACTTGCCTTATTTTTAATGTATCTCATACAGTTGCTTTTATCGTATTCAGCAGCCACGAATGCCTATAGACAAATTTTATTGACCTACATACATATTTCTATATTGAAATTTGACTATTTTTGGACTAAAATTTACTAAATTTTTCTCCGGCACCGTCCTGCCGGGTTGATAGCGCATCCAATATTTAATTTGACACATCGAAACGTTATTAATTCTATAAATAACCTTATCATCGTTCACTCCTAACAGGCGAGAACTTATTTTGTAAAAAAATTTTAAAAATTTTGCTTTTTTGTTGGGGTGGGTGGGTATTTTTTAACTGTAGTTCATGCCTCGAAAACGGTTGCTCTAACAAAAAATATCAACAGCATGTTATAGCTCTCGGTGTGAGACATTGTTCGATGTTTTGATCCGACGCCTCTGGCCAGAGCTATGTATAACCTAAAAATTTTGGGCAACCTCAAATGACCACACTCAAAACGTGTCCAAGCCGTGCCGGTTTTGTGAAAAATGGGCTAACAAATAACGGGAGCATCGCAAATACAGAGCTAGGTGCACCCCTGCATTTTAGTACGTGTCGAATTAAAAAATTTCCGAAAAATCTTCAATCAAGAACAGACGAAGAAAAAGATTTTTACAGTTACACTCTATTTGTTAAAACTCCTCTCTCTCTCTACGCTCGCTCCATTTCCACAAATTTATTATGTTAAAGCATCAATTTTTAGTAAAATCATTCTGGTTTCACGCGAATTAAATTCATCTGTATTGTTGAGCGAAGCGTTTTTATTTTTTGTCTGGGATTAAAAAGGTCGATGTCCGTCCGATCGTTAGTTCGTTCGTTCGGTCCGACGGATCTCAAGAACCACTGAACCGATTTTAAAAAACTTATTTTGTTTGAAAGCGTATCATGTCAGAGTGTGCACCTGATATTTGGGATTAAAAAATTTTGAGTGGTTAATTAATAATTAGCTAATTCGTTAAGCTTATGCAACTAAAATAGAGAATTTTGCAATATTTGTGTTATTTATTGAAATAGAATCGTTTCGATCAAACCATTATAGGTTTTTTGGGTCGAAGAATTCAAATATAATATTTTTACCAATGATAAAGCCCTATGCCCTATGCAATGTAGTTATTTGAAGAACATAAAATTGAGTACATTCGTAATGCCACAGCCCAAGCTCCGGTCACAAATTTAGTTCCACTACCGACTAGTTTTATTTTGTTTGTCGGTTTATGAGTAGTAGGAAAAATAGCGGTTCTGCGCCACTTGATTAATGACCTGTCAAATTTTTAGGGAAAATAATGATTAATGACCCTGGATCACGTGACCTGTCAAAAATGATTAATTACCTGTCAAGAATTATTAATTACCCTTATATAATAAATACATATACATGTATGCCCAATACATGGTCCCCCTCCGCCCGCATTATAATATATACATATATACGTAATACATATAATAATAGTCCCCCTCCGCCCACGCAATAAATAATATATACATACACATGCATACGTAATACATGATGGTCCCCCTCCACACAGGCATTCATTATAATTAATGACTCATCACTTTCGAATGTTCTCGAAGCTTCCATTGGCACAATTCCAAAAATTCAACCAATCAGCGTCAGCAGAGAATACATGAAAAGGGTGCATCTTATGCAATTTCAACAGCATTAAACACCCCTAAATGCAGTCACCTTTTAGGAGATAAGTAGTATCATAATGTTTGGTTTCAGTTGGACATGGAAAAACATGAAAAGGATTGTTTTCCTTGATTTTATATATCTAATATGGAATTGTTTATTGTTAAACACCTGAAGGATCTGTTAATTAACCTTCCTGTACCCATTGAAGCGAACAATGTCACGGTACTCAGTTCAAGGTTGTTTGGGGTTGTTGCCAAAGATAAAATGCCGTACATAGTGTGTGCTAACTTCGTAAAACTGAAGTTCTTTAATGATGGATATTCCAATGTGCTGTGTGTTTTGGACGGACGCAAAAATGAAACTACTAGTGAACTGAAGTCCAGATTTACCCAAGAATTTAAAATAGAAGTCCGAGATAATGCGGGTGAGATAGTGACTGATCCAGATTTAATAATTTTTCTACACCTCTAATTCAAGAAATAAAGATATTCCAGAATGTTTGTTCAGTGATAAAAGAGTAGGTTACAACATTACGTGATGCGTGTTGAACAACTTTGGAAAGTACACCCACAATATTACTCAAACGGTGCGTGAGAGACTTACATGTCGATTTCGATGGTTCATACAGTTACTTTTTAAATATTTAACATTGATTTTCATTATCCTTGGATGACCTACATATTAAACCTTTTACATTACTCAAAGGAAGAGCGAAACTGCCATCTCCGTACTGCTCTTTGGTTTCAAGATAGTGCTTACTCTATGGATAGTTTCGAAGACAATGAGGGTGCTACAGCTAGACAAGCGTACTTTTTCAACAGTGATGAGTGTACATTATACCTACCAGTGGTGACTTCGGTTATATTCAATGGTGGATATCTACCACCACAGACGGAAGTATCGTTGAAATTTTCTCGAAGTGCTCTAACACAAATTGTTCAAGAAAAAGACAATGTTCAATATAATATGATCATCAGCGAACCGATACTCAGAGCAAGCCTCCTGAAACTAAAAAGCGGTCCTCTAGATCACTATGATAAGATATATCGATCGAAGGGAGCTGTCTACCCCTGTGTGACCTATGAGCTGCGAACATTTGGTTTAGGGAAAGATAATCAAAACTTTGATTATACGGTGTTTGAGGATGATTTACATCGAAGAATATTTGTGTGGATGGTGTCAAAAGACACCTATAATGGAAACGTGAGCAAGAATATCTACAATCTAAAGCTTCCGGAGATGTCAAAGTTTCAAGTGCTTGTTAATAATCTAACTTTACCTGCACAAACACCTCTTGTTGTCAACCCAAAAAGCTCTCCTGAGGTTTATGCAAACCTGTTACATGGGCTAAACTACCGGAACCGTGATCTAGGCTTCTCTCCTATCGACATGTTTGGAGGGTTTGGAATATTTGCAGTGGACGTGTCTCCAGATCATTCAAGTAGCTGCGGTAGCTACACTTCGAAGGTAAAGGATGGCAATCTTAGGTTGATTATGGACTTTGCGAAAACTCTAAACGAATCTATGGTTCTGTTCGTTATGGGGGAATTTACGAAAACTTTGAAGATGACTAAAGAAGATAATAAAATTGAATGGATTTAATGTTTGTGTTTAAATGTGTTGTTGAATTTTTATAATAAAAAACCAAAAAAAATTGCACATGAAAAGGATTTGTACATGATTTTATGTATTCAATATGGATACCATACGAAATTTTTTCTCAAAGCGAAAGCGGGAGGAAGAACAAATTTGTGAGCTGAAACGACAGATTGGTGTGCTACGCGAGCAGGAGGCTCTGGGAATGGACGTACCAGATACATTTCCACCCTCTGTGCAGTTACTGGAACTGCGTCGGAAACGTCGGAAGAAGTAACTACACCAGTGGTCGTCTTTGGAATGGGATGTCAAGACATCCCGCACATTATGTTTTAACAATTCATGATGTTTAATTTGAATGCCAACTTAGCCATACCCTTAACCTATACGAAAACCCTTAGTCTATATTACGAATAAGTTAGTTACAATATGAGTCCTTTACTACCGGGCAAGGCATGTCTTGCAAGACCAGACTCAACGCATTAACTTAATATTACTACTACTGTATGGAAATATAAACTCGAATCGAAATGCGATGCGTGTTTATGTTGCTTGGTTGGGAACCAACTGACAGTTGCATCTTAGATGGCAGGTTACCGGCTCGAAGTGTCTACCGTAACACGTTGCCAACAGAGCAGGCAATCGCATCAGTTGGATTGGTACAAGCAACAAAAAAGGGTGGTCATCCTAGCCCTAATCCAGCATACCTAATGCCAGACTCTAAAAAATGCGTTCCGCTATTTTACGTCCCAGGTGGGACGTGAGGATAATGCCGTATGTGTTGAGAATGACAGATCATCTGGGCACATGGTGCAAAGAACCGACAACCCATCTCTGTCTTTCTCCATTTGGTGGCATCACCTCTACAATGTAGTGTGTATTTACAATGCAATGTTTTTGTTTTTGTTTGACATTGTATGGCATGGTGTTGCGTTACAGGATTAGCTCACTTTTACAAAAAAGCCTCTTATAAGTACACCCTGCATTCGCCGGCCAACCAGGTTTGAACAGAAGCACGGGTGCCCTGTATGTCAGTCAGACCCAGTCAACGCAGAGGTACATGTGTCCTGCATTGTCAGCCAACATATGTCAGCGCAGTGACACTACAAGAAGTAATCTGTAAAAGATTGCAAGTCCTGTAAGGCAAGACTCTGCCATAAAATGTCTTTTAGGCCAGACTCAGCCTCTTCAACGTCGTCCTCTTCGCGTCGATTGAAAAAACACTAATGAATACTGAAACTGACAGTGGGTTTTTATACTTTTCAAACAGGCATTTATGACGAATTTAAAATTATATAACGTAATCGAAAATATCCTGTTTTAATGATATTTTTAGAGAAAAATATTCAATATGTTGTAGTATAATTGAAAATATCCTGTAAAGGAGCAAGTAAAAGTTCATTAAAAATGATGGATCAAAATCGTAAAAATTTTAATTCAAAATATCCTGAAAAAGAGCAAGTGAAAAATCGATTAAAAATGATGGATCAAACTCGTAAAAATTTTAGTTCAAACTATCCTGCAAACGAACAAGTGAAAATCCATTAAAAATAATGGATCAAACTCGTAAAAAAATTTTAATTCAAAATATCCTGCAAATGAACAAGTAAAAAATCCCAATATGAAAATCAATGTTAAATATTTAAAAAGTAACTGTATGAACCATTGAAAGCGACATGTAACTCTGTCACGCACCATTTGAGTAATATTGTGGATGTACTTTCCAAAGTTGTTCAACACGCATCACGTAATGTTGTAACCTATTCTTTTATCACTGAACAAACATTCTGGAATATCTTTATTTCTTGAATTGGAGGTGTAGAAAAATTATCAAATCTGGATCAGTCACTATCTCACCCGCATTATCTCGGACTTCTATTTTAAATTCATGGGTAAGTCTGGACTTCAGTTCACTAGCAGTTTCATTTTTGCGTCCGTCCAAAACACACAGCACATTGGAATATCCATCATTAAAGAACTTCAATTTTACGAAGTTAGCACACACTATGTACGGCATTTTATCTTTGGCAACGACCCCAAACAACCTTGAACTGAGTACCGTGACATTGTTCGCTTCAATGGGTACAGGAAGGTTAATTAACAGATCGTTCAGGTGTTTAACAATAAACAATTCCATATTAGATATGTAAAATCAAGGAAAACAATCCTTTTCATGTTTTTCCACGTCCAACTGAACCCAAACATTATGATACTACTTATCTCCTAAAAGGTGACTGCGTTTAGGGGTGTTTAATGCTGTTGAAATTGCATAAGGACCACCCTTTTCATGTATTCTCTGCTAACGCTGATTGGTTGAATTTTTGGAATTGTGCCAATGGAAGCTTCTAGAACATTCCAAAGTGATGAGTCATTAATTATAATGAATGTATGTGTGGATGGGACCATCATATGTATGTATTACGTATACATGTGTATGTATATATTATTTGTTGCGTGGGCGGAGGGGGACTATTATTATATGTATTACGTATATATGTGTATGTATATATTATATAATGCGTGGGCGGAGGGGGGACTATTATTACGTATACATGTATATGTATTTATTATATAAGGGTCATTAATCATATTTGACAGGTAATTAATCATTTTTCTCAGGGTCATTAATCATTATTTCCCCTAAAAATTTGACAGGTCATTAATCAAGTGGCCCAGAACCGGCATTTTTCCTACTACATTTATATATGCCTTTATACATAGCCATAAACTAATCCATGATTGACGCAGTACTCCGCAGAGGGCTGCTCGCCCATAGATAGTGTCTGCGATCTGGTTTTATTCGAATTTGGTCAATGGAGTACGTAAATGTTCGCCTGATTTACCATTACTGTTGCTTAATATTTGAAGAAACTATCTTTTTTGCTGCATTTTGAACCATATACACTGGGGACAGAACACAAGCTGTAGGGGCACGCTCTTCGTACTGTCTCGCCCTCAAAAATGTGCACAATAGTTTCGTACGACTGATTAGTATTCCCAAGAGTGCATAAGGAGAGCTTGTCACTTCCCAGCAGTCTACTGTTAACTCGTGTGTGGTGTCCGGACATTTTCAGCCTTAATGATGGACTGGTTTACCATATGCGGGTAAAACTGTGATATATATAGGATAATCCGGATGTGGACAACCATATCTTAAATTTCAAACTTTTATTTAAGTTCAAAAAATTGTATACCAGACTTTTCCATTCACTATTACAGGTTTGGTATCTTGTGGATTTAGATAGGATGCCAGCGAATTGCTACAACCAACTGTAAACCAGAAAAGCGGGATTGGCAGAGGTGGAAAGTTAATGCAAGAGTAAACTTAAGATGCGCCCCGAACCATCCTCTTTTGGCACCATATACAAAACGTTGTTAGCGAACAAAACTCGGATTTCAATAGCCGTATCCAATTTCGACATTTTTCTGTTCCTTCACGCCATTAGCGAATGCAATTTGGCTCCTGTACTTTAACACCAACGTGTTCGCGAACATTTTCAAATTATAATGTATGGAATATTAAGCGGACTAATTTCTGTTCTTTAACGCAAAAATGAAACTTATGTTCAGTGAACAACTGAACGGCAATCGCCTTTGTCAACAGAGGATTGTAAGGGGCGCAGCTTAAGTTTACGCATGCATAAGTCCAAACAGCCGTCGTGGCTAAAAACCTAATTTCAAACAAAAAGTGGCAGTTTGTGGCGTTAGAAGCTGGTTGCTTGGATTTAGAAATTTCAAGAATATACGCAACGTCAGAGGGATAATAAAACATCTAATCCCTGAATTCTCAAAATATATGTATCTAAGGTAAAGATTTTTGTTCTAACTACGACATATATTCCTCAATGCAACTCGTGAATTCCAACAATCAACAATTCCTTGACCATCAAAAGTCTATTCCAGAATAATTCAAAAATCAACTGATAGTGGAAACGAATTGAATAAAATGAAATTTTGTTTTTCTATTATAAATAGATTCATATTGAAAATTCACAAATTTTGACTCGTACCGTAGTTAGCCTTTCCAGCTGCGACCCTGCAGCGTGTCACTATGGCGCAGGCGGTGGTTGAATAAAACGTTTCATAAAAACACGATAAATAATTCCGTAGACCAGTGTGGCTTAACTAAATGCGGTACATAGGTTAGCTTCTGTAGTTGCATGATCAAATGTCGCAGTGCTATTAGCTACCGTATCCTTCTTCTAGTTTCTTGATCCTCGTACCGAAAACGTTGACAGGTTTATACAAGCCTGACAGCTTTTCGTATGCCCGAAGGACAACCACGTCTAACTTGGAAAACTCGCGTAACTTTTGTGAAGAGGTGTAATCCTGCCGCTGGTAGACCGATATATGTATTGGCGACTTCGCATTTTCCTTTAGTACGAACTCGCAACATATTTAACCATCGCAAAATATTCTCAATGCTAGGATGGTTCCTTCCTATTGAATACCCACTGGTCACCATGAGATGATCAGCCATAAGGCTGAAGGGCAGCCGAAAATCTAACAATCTTTGCAGTTTTGAAAATGGAATATTTTAGGTTTCCAGCTGACCAGTAATCGGAGACGTTCAAATGAACCGTTTTCGTCTCTTTGTCCTAATGCTAATACAAATGATTAAAACAAAAATACAAAATACAATATAAAATATTAAATTATAATATAAAATATAAAATTATTCTATTAATATAAGGACAAAAACCTCGTCTCGGCGTTCTCTAATCAGGGTTTGGTCGTACTGTACTAGCAAAATTTTGAACGTGACCACGGAATGCAAGCGTTTGTGCTGGGAACTGACATTTTTTCTTTAATCACTCTTGGTATTCCATAAATGTATGCTTTCACAAAACGCTTTAGGCGCGAATCCAGGATGTTTGAAAGGCTGGGGTTCAACTTATAAGATTTTTTGAATTGTAAAACTGACCTTATATACGTTACATAAATGTAATAGCGTTTTTATATCGTAATGGCCGTTTAATAATCCAACGGTGAGAATACAATTTGTTTCATGTGTAAAATGTTGATGAATGTGCATTTCAATCATGATTAAATGAAATGCAGGTTGTTTTACACCAAACATATAAGCGGGACCCTTGTGAAAATTTTGCCACCTCATTTAAAAAAGGCGGGGGGGGGGGTGGTTGGGTTGAGTCGAACTCCTAGAACCCCCTCTTTATCCGTGTCTGAAAGACTTTATTACGTTTTAAGCTCAGCTTGCCACCGTCCTCAGTTTTCAAGTACATAGCTCGGTGTGGCGATTTTACTTATATGCAAATATTTATGTGTAATTAATCGTGAAAATTTTTTGAGCAAGATGTTAAACGAGCCCTGCTTCATCGCTGGGTCAGATAAGTCTGTGTTTTTCGTTCACATGGTGCTTTTGTAGCAATCACACGTGTACACAAACAGCTATGTCTACTATTCGTTGCACCTTATTGTCTTGTCTTTGTCCAGTATTCTTATTGGCTTTGCGTTTGCTTGGTTTTCTGTATATTTTATGCAAATCACGTTTTAAATTATATGTTTTACCGGTTGTGCTTTTTTAGTTCAAAATTCTTATTTTGTTAATTTCTTAGTGCGCCGATGCTTGCTCGCCTGCCGTGGATTTCGTCAGTTTTGACGCGGAGGCCAGGTGCAGGCGGACGCACTGACCACGATCGGTCCCAAATGCGTTGCGAGGACACAACGACTCCTGATACTGAAGAGTCAGTTGGCATGGTGATTTCGGGACGCAGGGTCACTGTGGACGGTAGTGTTATGGATCACGACACTGCCGTGGATATTGATCGCAATAGCGCAGCGGACAGGTCGGGTATTCAATATGATGATGGAAGTCCTAGACCAACGCGCCTATCACGTTTACATGGCATGAGGACTTTTTCTCAGAACGCCAGCGGTTCGCTGTCTAAAGATTCGGCGGTATACTGTGGCACAGCCAAGCCGTGCCGCGCAATCGTGACGCCCAGCCGAGTGCTGACGCTATCACCCAAACTATCGCAGTTGCGAACTGATTTGGCGAAGATTAACAGTGAGCAGAAAACTTCGATCGGCATGCAGTGGCAAACAGCAGAAGCTACGGTACAAGGCAACAGAGTCGCTTCGCAGGATCGTATATTGGAATCGGAACCATATACCGAGCGGCCGGTGGGCATTAGTAGCGCTTCTGACAAAATGACATCGCTCAAGAGCCTGTCGCCTCCGCCTCAAACTAAGCGAGCGCCTCCGATGTCGCCTCCCTTGACATTATCGCCTATTCCATCGTCGGTACCAACACCAGACGGTGGGATGATGACAGTGGACGTCGCCACACGCTTTAGGAAACAAGGGTCACGAAAAAAACTAAGCCACGGCATTACGATTCATCCACCAATTGTAACCGACACTGACAATGTTCTATCGTCACCAAAAGGTACGCCACTGGATCGTGCTACACCGGTTGTGCGATCTGCCAAGCCATATGCTGGTGGTGTCGGCTTAAGGTATGCTTTGTGTTTGTATATATTTATTGTTCCGTTTTTGCTTTAGTTACGTGCGGTTATGCTTTGGCAGTGCTTGAGCGGTTTTGACAATGAGTTATAGATTGGCATGTGACGTAATAGCTTGGTTTGTCGTTTCGCGTCCACAATTTGTTTTCTTTTTGTTGGCGGCACACTGCTTCATTATGTGGTAGTTTTTTATTTTATTGATCCGGCCGCTGTATATGCATGGACAGTTACGGAAAGAATTGAAAGCGAGACTTTTGAGAACCGTTTACCGAAAATTCGAACAGTTCACGAAAAATCAACAGCCACTCAATACATTTGTTATTCGCAAATTTGTCGTGATATCTCCTATTTCTGTTTGTAAACGGTACCCCAAAAGTGCAGCTTGAGGATTCTGATTTCACGCATCTCAGTCAGCGATGTTGACGACGTTGAATACGGATAAAATTGTATGTTTGAAATGAATAATTTTTGTTTTAAAACGGATGTGAGCTAACGATAATGTTTAACACAATCCATCTGTTCTAAACTCATATACTGACGGACTTTAAAAAAACTTTTCAGGTAAATTTTCAGGAAATGGACATGAAATTAGTCGTCTTTACCAGTCTCAATTTGCTGTGGCGAAACTTCTTTACCATTTTTGGTTGTTTGAACCTCTAAATCCCAGTACGATTTTCTGATTTTTCAAATACTTTGCACTGAGCAAAAATTCATTGGTACTGATATCTTAGCTCATTGCTTCGTTGATATATTATGTTTGGCAGTTTTTGACTCGACACTTTTGGTATAGCCCACATGTGCTTTACGTTTCGCCAAATTCACTCAAAACTGCCTTCATTTGCAAGCTTCGTCTTTTAGATAGATGGGGTGGCCCGAAATTTGAAGTTGTGGCTCTTCTATAGGGATCAGATCAAATAATGCATAAATTTATCTCATCCCTCTTTCCACATTTTTAATAAAGTTAGCCCTTTTCGAGCTATGAACCAAAGTTTAAAAAAAAACTCCCGAATAGCTGAGCACTCCACTCGTTGAAGATTTTACCAGAGGGTATGAACGTGGGAAGGCGCCAAATTTCGTTAGGAGACAACTTTCCAAGACAAAAATAGTTAAAAAATCGTGTCAAAACCACTATCAAAACGCTTTCGAACGAGAGAAAACAAGATTTTGCAGCAAAATTTGGGGCTGTTTTTACCGAGTGAAAAAATTACCAAAAGCCAACGAATCGGGAGAGTCCATGCATGATTTTGCCAGGGGGCACGAACTAGAGGCCAATCGATTTTTGAAGCGGCAGTTGAAAATACCCGGGCCTCCGCCCACCCCCCCACAATTTGGAGAGCTCAAAAAAGTGAAATTTTAATATTTTGACTGTGTGGGGATTTGTGCTTGAGGAAGGTCGCAGGTGCATAGTTTACGTCTAAGGTTTTTAACATGTTAAACACACTGATTGCGTTATTTTCTCAAATCGGTAAACCAGTATATTCTAGGAAACTGCAAGAGTCTAAAATTTTCAATTTCATACGTAAGACGATTTCATTTATTTCACGTTGCTGAGATTTGCCTAAGACTGACAATTCTCTCTAGGTGGGGAACGTTGCGAGCGTCGCTAGTCTGCCTTGAATGCCTATTTTGTGGTTCTAAATTGTGCCTTCTGAGCTCCCTGCTAAGGCGCAGCAAGTAATAATACAGTTGTAGTACATTAAGAAAAATAGCTGTTGTAAACTTCTGTACATCCTAGAGCCTTCTCCTCGCAAGTTGTATGTGAAATGTGGGTTTCGTATGGGGTTTTCAGATAAAAACGACGCTCCTAGTGCACCGAATAATTGATTTGTAGTCCCGTCGGATCCGACCTGATCCGATACGACGAAAGTTGCGCCTTCTATTTACCGTGTTTAGTTGTATTTTTGCCGCAACGAGTCATCCGATTCGAATCCGACAAAATAGTGCACCGAGTCGGAGGGGACAGGGGCGTCGCAAAAGACTTGGGCAAGGGGGGTGGCCTCTCCCGCTTTTTAATTTCAAACGTGAAAAACTTAACTGATATGGTTATAACAAAATGAATATAAACGACCATCCCCTCCACTTTTGAGGAGCGTGGAACGCCCCCGGGATAGGATGCAATGTGAACGCAATATAATAAGCGTACAAATCGCATGGGATTGCAACGAATGTGATTGGATGAAATGTGAACATTCTACAATATTATGTTTAATCTTCAAACGATCGGAGCTCATGGTGAAACCTTTTTAATATTGGAATGTCGTTATCCTTCGGGTTTGGACCTGGTAGTTTGTTGGCCATAATTCGAAAGCTATAAAAATTGATGATTTTTACTGAAATTTAAATCATACATATTTGGCTTTATAAGTTAACACTAGAGTTTTACGCGTCTTCATGTGGCGTAGTATGTTTTTGTTTTCGGTTTGTAATACATGTATATAAAAGAATAGAATGGGTATAAATGCAGGTTTTGGGGTTGCTGAAATATTATGCAATTGTATTTGCCTGCTACGCATCAAATTAGGTAAATGCTAGAACGTAAAATGATTTCAAACTATAATTTTCTTACAATTTGTTACAAATTTCAATGTTTTTTGTGTTTGTGCTCTTTGAAGGGATGAATAAAGGGTCCTGTGGATTTGATATGACCAAAATCGTAGAATTGTTATTAAAGCATAATTGCCGGTGTATCATAGTTATTGTTTAACTTTAAAGAGTGCTCAGTAAACTGGATTTTGAACCATGCAATAATCACTGAGAGCTTTTCGTCTTTGTATCCGCTCGCTGCGCTAGGTTGCCACAAACAGGGAAAGCGGAAAAAACGGGAAATACTGATAGATAAACGGGAAATTTGTCATGGAACTCCGGAAATTGATTTTTCGTATCCGCATTTCTACAGCTAAGAAATCAAAAACGGAACTCTATGCAAAATTGTTTAATTGAGGACTAAATCTGTGCTATAAATTTTTCCATCAAGAATAGATTTCGGCATATTTTCAATTTGTAGTTGTAGTACGTAGACGGCCCAAGAGCTCCATAAGTTTAGCATTTTTGGATCATTTTACATGGTAAATATTGAAAATGTTCCGTAAGGCTTGAAAATTAATCTGAAAAAGCCGGAGAATTGGGAAAACGCCAAAATTGCCAGCTCAAAAATTGCGGCATCCCTGTGACTAGGCTAGTGAATTTGTATTGTGTTATTGACTTTGTCACATTGATAAGTTTACTGATGAAGGGGCAATCCTGATAGCTAAGCGATCGATTTCGGTAGTATGAGATGACTGATGACTGGGAGTCCAAAGACTATGGGAGCATAGCTTAAAACATTGTGATGTCATTGCCTGAATTTTCCCCCAACTAGCCACAGGGCCGCGTTTTCTTTGTTTCGTCTGTGGTACATCCATTGATGTTAGTTACCCGGTTTAATGGATAAACGCCGTGTTAGACGCTTAATTTTAGAGTTAACTGGGATATTTTTCAAAGAAATTTTTCTCGTTTCATTTTTATGTTGTGGTAGACCAACCAAAAAATAGCTGTTCATCTGCATTATTGGAGCTTTTAAATAATAGCAATTAATAATTTTGTTATTTCATCAGAACGCTGTAATTTTCGTAGTTTTCTGTTGCATTGCTTTTACAAAACTGTATTTTGTGGAAAATCACTGGCATAATAAACATTTAGCTGTTTGCAGTTGATGATTCATTTTGTTCAGTTTGAAAAATATTATATAGGCAGTGTTTGTTTGATGTGCTTTTTTCGAACGCCAGCGTTGCGTTTATGCGAAAGATTAAACTTTCTCGCCGACTTCATCAATACCCCGCCGTTGTGTTAAAGACTTTCTGATTTTGGATGATCTGAACGACGCTTAGCTCTACTCAGGCCCGCTACTGCAAGAAACAAATTGGAACTCTATCCCTTACTTTTGTCTGAGCCCCTAAGCAAATTTCCCACCACCCCGGAAATCCTCGAGCCCCACCTGCTTAGTTGCCATAGCTACTGGACTGGGTGCAGTATTAAGGATTGTTTGCCGGAAATTTCTATATATGCTTATTTCCCATATTTGATCCATTGAATTCTGAGTGTAGTCAGCTAAACAAGCGCTGCGCAGAATTCTTACCAACCATATAGCCGTGAACATTGACCAATGCCGTTTTGGCGTGTTTTTATTATGATTCGCATAACTTAGCTTTGGCTGGTTGAATTGAGTCGTGCGACAGCTCGTTTGAAACCCTGAAATATCTACCTGTGCATTGTAGTTAGGCGTGAAAACCAATCTCAAAATCTACCGATTCCTCCCGAAAAGCGGGCCAAAAGTGTTCAGGTCGGGTCCCGTAATTCCAAAAATCGTGTTATTTACTGTATCTCGACGTTGGGATCACGACTGGTGTATCTGACTCAAAGTGGTCTCATTTTGTACAACAAATAAGCCTTTGTAATACTGTATATAATACTACGCTATGCTGCTCTTTTAGGTTGTGAGATTTGGGTCAAAAAGGGTTTTTAAATAAGTCCATGAGATCAGAAATCACGAAAACGGTAATAGGTACGTAACTGCTCACGCTGCAGGATTAGTCAGAACTGGTTTTTGAATGGACCCGTTGGACTCTAAATGCACAAAACGACAATATTTCTGCTGTATCTACTGCCATTGTCTTTATTTACTCTGCAGGGTTGAATTAAAGCAGGTTTTTGAAAGGGTCCTTGGGACCTCCCATGAAGAAGCAATATCTCCTTAACTTCTCCAACTATATAGGCGTTCTTGGTCTTAATTTGTACTCTATATCTATACATGGTAATGTCATTATTTTACCTGCAGGGTTGAGTCAGAATGGGTTTTGTGCGGGCTAAAGCAACAAAAACAGCAGTTATTTCCGTAATCTGTTCATAGTCTCATTTTGTAGAGCAATTTATCCTCTATGTATATGCACATTGTGAGTCCCAAAATACGCAATAATCAAGTTACATAGCTGATATTGGACTCATTTTTAATTTGATGCTTAACAAAGCTGAGTACGTTTCTAAATTACATATTTATTACTCAGAATTTACTACCTTTGCGATAAGACAAGTTACTAGTATAACCAACACTCATACGGTCATATTCAAAATCGCCCAAAATTAATGTGCTGCTTGTGCACATATGTATCTTTAGGACCTTGAATGAATACTAAACGTTTTGTTAGAACCATCAACACGCGGTGGACTGCCCGTAAATTTAGTGGTTCAAAAACATGGGTTGGGCATATATTGGTGGTCCAAGAATTTGGTACGATCATATTCAAAATCGCCCAAAGTTAATGTGCTGCTTGTGCACATATGTATCTTTAGGACCTTGAATGAATACTAAACGTTTTGTTAGAACTATCAACACGCGGTGGACTGCCCGTAAATTTAGTGGTTCAAAAACATGGTTTGTGCATATATTGGTGGTCCAAGAATTTGGTACGGTCATATTCAAAATCGCCCAAAGTTAATGTGCTGCTTGTGCACATATGTATCTTTAGGACCTTGAATGAATACTAAACGTTTTGTTAGAACCATCAACACGCGGTGGACTGCCCGTAAATTTAGTGGTTCAAAAACATGGGTTGGGTATATATTGGTGGTCCAAGAATTTGGGGACGTCTGGATGTGGTCTTGCATGAACATGGGTGGGTTATCATGTTTAAACCCACGTGATGAGTCATAAACTTGGGTGGGGTAAGTGCGAAAACGACCGTCACATGCGGCAAACGCAAACAACCAAAAGCTAGAGTGACAAACTCCTCAGCAGAATTGACCATCATCTAATCGACTATTGGTGTTACCCATGTTGTACAGCAAGCTACGCATTTGGTGTTGGTGATAAGTTTTAGGCAATGATTTGAGATACTAATTACCTTTCCTAATATAAGAACCAAGTTTCTTGCAGAAATGATAAATGCTGTTTTTCAAATAATTTTCTTGCAAGTGCAAAAAATATTTAATAACAGCAAGAGCCGATGATAGTCGATTGTTCTGAAGAGTGTGACACTCTTCAGTTTTCCCATATTGTTGGCCTTGGTACCTCGCGGTCTTTTTCGGGGGTTTGCCTCCCTCCCCCTCCCCAAATGCCCCACCCAGGTTTTCGAGCCACTGAGCTCAGCCCCCCCCCAAATTTTCGACCCACTAAATTCAGCCCACATTTTTTTTCGATCCACATTTCCAAACTTTTCGAACCACTTTTTCACACCCCAGGTTTTCCACTCAGTTTGTAAAACCCCAGGGTTTCGACTCACTTTGAAGACCCACAAGTTTTCGACCCGCAGGTTTTCGACCTACTAAAAATTTTTGGGCCGCAAACCCGGGGGTCTGAAAAAGTGATTCGAAAAGTTGTACAAATCTGAAAAACTCGCTCCAAAACTTGGCAGGTCTGAATTTATTTAGTAAAAAACCTGGGGGTTCCGAGCTTACTGGTTTCAAAACATGGGTGTGGTATAAGTCGGTGGGTCAAAAACCTGGGGTCGAGATATTTTCGACCCACTTGGTGGGGCAAAAACCGGAGGAGGGCAAGGCGAAAACGACCACGACGTACCACAGGCAATAATATGGGAAAGCTGAAAATTGCCAGTCTTCCGCGGAGTCGACTATCATTGGCTCTTGATATTTGTAATAATAATAAACAAACATCTCTCTTTAAGTTGTATATGTATAGCTTTTTTTAGACTGTCAGGTGGATCTTAGAGAACGTATTTTTCAATTTTTATTAGTTATTTTTTTCGATTTTGTGAGGATTTTGAGTTTTCTGGCTTTATTTTTGTTTTCATCTGTTACACAGGTTTATAGAAAATATGTTCTTAGTTTGTTAAAGTTGGTTGTGGTACATTCATAGAGCACACGTTTTTTGCAAGACGTTTGCGCGTGAATTTTTGCCAAAGAACGCGCTATGCCTTAGGTGTCTACACCGTCGAAGTCAAACCCGGCTATGTGAACACCTATGTGCTATCATGCTTATGCGTGTTGGTTTCACTATGTGTTTAGTTTAGATTTACGTTGACTAGGGCAGAGATATACGGTTGTGTGATTTTTCGAATAGTATTGCAGATATGCTGATCATGGGAAAACGGAGGTTGTTGGGTGACCTGTCAGGGATAACCACCTATCTTCTTATAAGCATGTATGATCTGTGTGCACAAAATATCCGACATTTGAGTAGAAAATAAAATATCCTCAAAATATTAGCCTTCTTTGTTCTTGATACTATTTTTTAAGCATTTTTTCTGTTTTCAATGATTTTTCTTGAGAAGAATATTACAAAATGTCCCACAATGGACCAGACAACAACTAGATATCTGACATTTGAGCAGAAAATGAGTTTCTGGCATTTTAGCAGAAAATAACTAATTATTTGCCAATTGAACAGAAAGTGATTAAATATCTGGCATTTGTTATTTAACAGTTTTTCTGCTTGAATTAAATGCTTGCCAACAAAACAATATATTTTTGTTTGCAGTACCGGTACAGTGGATCAAATTAAAAAAAGTTATTCTAACATTAAAAAATGGCGAACTATTATCGTCATGAAATTATGACCCTATGTGTGTTTTTGGTTCTTTTCTATTATCCTACCAGCACGCGTTTGCCCGAAAATGGTCAGATTTTGGAAATTTTGGTGTTTTTGTGATCCTCGAGACCTCCCCTGATCATTTCAACCAAAAAATCGAATTTTTAAAATTTTCGATTTTTTTCGGGTTCCTTGGGAACGCAAAAAACTTTTTCCTTAAAATGTGGATCACCATTCGACGCGGCTTGAAGAGCTGAGTCTAATGTTGCTATATATAAACGGCACCGATAACCGTATCCTAAGTTATGGCCAAAATCTCTGGAAGGCTGAAGGCTCAACAATTGAACAGTTTTTGGCCATAACTTAAGGATACGGTTATCGGATCCCGTTAAAATAACACTATTAGACTCAGCCCATCAAGCCGCGTCGAATGGTGGGTAAAATCCAATTTTTAAGAATCTTTTTGGGTTCCCGAGGGGGAACCCTTGGAACCCGAAAAAATCGAAAATTTTAAAAATTCGATTTTTTGGTTGAAATGATCAGGGGAAGTCTCGAGGATCACAAAAGTACTAAAATTCCCAGAATCTGACCATTTTTTGGGCAAACGCGGGCTGGGGGATATGGAGAAGAACCGTGTTTTTGGCAGTTTGGACCGATTGTGGTCATTTTTCACGTTTTACGGTCTTTGTGTGAATATATCTCGCGAACCAGGAAAAATTCAAAAATCAGATATGAGAAATTTTACGTATTTGCCCGTAGAGTACGTTAAAGCTCGACTGATATATTTTGATAATTAAGGGACGAGATACATTTTGATAATGGTGTGTTGTGCAATTTCGGCAATCCCGTAAAATTTCCAAGTGGATTATTCTTAGCTAGGTGGTTGTGATTTATGTAATTTTGGCCAGAATTTGGTATTTAGACCCAGTTTTGTGGCCGACACTTGCTATTTGGCGGCCTTTGAACTACATTTACCGAAATACCGTATTTTTAGCGTCCTGTTGGGTTCCGGTGGCTCTCTGGCACGTCCCTCGGGACCTCCCAAGATACCCTAAATTGCCACTTTGTGGTAACATCTAGGCATATAGACTTGGTTTAAATTCGTTACAAAGCAAACACTCTAGTGACTTTGGGAACACTATTTACAGTATCTCGGTACCTTCAGATACACCTAAAATTAGACTAATCGTGTTTCTGGGGGTCCAAAAATTCTATTTTTCGTATTCGGTTCGCCCAAAGTGCGATTTACGTGCATTAAAAACAAATTTGATCAAATTGGATACTCCAGTGACGTTGTGTGCACTATTTCGATTAGCTACAAACGTTCCTGTACCCCTAAAATTGGGCTAATCATGTTTCTGGGGCCCCAAAAATTCTATTTTTCATATCTAGCTCGCCCAAAGTGCGACTTAGGTCCTTTAAAAAGCAAACCTGATCAAATTGGTCACTCTACTGACGTTGTGAACACTATTTTGATTATCAACGGACCTTCGTGTTCCCCTACATTTGAGCTAATCGTGTTTCCGATGGCCCAGAAATTCGAGTTTTCGTATCTGGATCGCCCAAAGTGTGATTTGATAATTATTTCGTTTTTAGGGTTATACATCAATGGTTTATTGGTACCCACAAATTTCGAAAATAAATTTTACTCGACATATGTATAATTTTATATAATTCGAATCGTTTTTATATATTTTAAATCGTCCCTAGCTCAATCGAATGGTGCTAAAATCAGCTGAATGGGTCCTTTGGTTAACGGCTTAATCTAAAGCTTAGGCTCCCGCCTAAATGACCGCAATTTCAGTACAAAGCGCTAAACTAGTTAATAAATTGTCTCAGAAAGGCTGATAATATACAAATTCCTATGTATTTTCTCAAAGTAAGTTCTCCTACGTATTTCCTACGTATTTTCTCCAGAATTTACCCAAGGGGCACCTCTTTTGTGCCAGAGAAACCGAAGATGCCGTAAAATCCAAGACCAGCCACGACTCCAACTTAAAAAAGCCAACAATAAATTTTCCGGTTATTTATAAATTGCTCTTTAAATGATTGAAAAAAAACAGACAACGTTAATGAAATTTCGTAATCACTAAACACTAACTAAGGCTTAAATATAGGATACATTGCAAAAATGTTCAATAAGTTGTAAAAAAACAACGATCGCAGCGACGCATCTAGCATGTGCTTCTTTGGGAAGAATATTTAGTTTCGGCTCTTTTGAGCATTGTACAATTAGTTTCAGTACTATCACGTATTCGGGGCTATTTCGGTCGTATTTAAGGGTCCATGCCGTTGGGACCACTCAAACAGTTGTAGACATGTATTTATTTATTATTCTATACAGTAGGACACGTCCTTGGGAACAAATTAGATGCGATAATTGACTAGCGAGTTTATTGCAATACGAATTTTTGGTTTGTGATTTCTTGTCGAATTTTTTTACATGTATATATTAAATCCGTTTGAAACGAGTTGAATAAGATTTGATAATTATCGTTTGTGATCACTGTGATAATGATGAAACATCAGAACACTTTCTGTACAATTGTGAACGCTTTGCAGATAACAGGCGAATAATACTAGGAGATAAAGCACTGAAGAAAGGTAGCGTGAGAGACTGTGATATCAAGAAACTTTGTAAATTTATTATAAGTACAGGGAGGTTAAGGCGCCCTACATAGGAACGCATCACCCGTCGACCTGTCAGGTATCTCAAGCCAAGGTAATGGTTTTCTCTTTGCTATTTATTACAAATATGAATGGGCTAATGCAATGGGCAAAGATTAATTTTGCCTCCGCATGTTCTCTATTGCCCAATAACTCATTATCTATCTATCTATCGTTTGAGCAGATAATACTTTGTTGGTAGCTAGAAACTGACCATTCGTATAAGTAATGGTCAATTTCAAAAACGTATTAGATTAATAAGTAATAATTTTTCACACGTAATTTAACGGAGTCTTTTCGATTGTACCCCCAGCCAAAAAGGACCAATTTTGAAGTTAGTGATAATTTTGATACGTGCCATTCGACTTAGCTCGACGAAGTGATTCGGAAAATATCCATTTCGGCCGGTTTAATTGAAAATTATTTTTCGATTTTTTTTGGTTGCCAATGGTCCCTCCTCGGTCTCCAAAAGTATCTAAAAATTTTCTCGATAAATGTATATTTTTATTCAAGCTGCATTCACTAATTGAGTCGAATGGTGCAAAAATCTGCTGAATCGGTTCATTGGTTAACGATTTAGTCTTGTACCGGTTACCATCAACCTGTTCGATGAATGAAATTTGCGTATTGTCATTGTTTCATGCAGGCTTCCAATAAAATTTTGTTTTTGATAACATATTTTTAAAACGCTGGGTTGCATGCATACACATCACCCCGGGGACATAGGATAATGTATCTTATCCTTTCTTTCCACCAGACATTTTATAAGCGAAATTTTCTGAAGCTGAGAAGCAAAAATCATGGAAAAAAGTTTTACGCCGACGGGAATTTTTAAATTTTTAAAAAATCGGAAATCAAACGACCTTTATCTCGTTATATACGTGCAGACAGCAAAGCTAACCGAAATTCAGTCTACCGAGGAATTTTTATCATTGAATGTTTGCAGTAATCAGAACGTAGTGGAGATTGTTTTGTTGCAGGGGTGAAATCTTTTAAATTCCGTGTGTGTGTGATCGGCCATAACTCCAGAACGCCTTAAGCGATTTTCATGATCTTTGGCTCATTCGAACCGGTATAGGCGATTTACCGTGCACATCCCAGAGCGTTTTTTGATTTGGGGTCTGGCTCCGGGGTCAGGGGTCAAAATGTGGGTTTTTTGGCCCCATTTTAGTACCCTTCACAAAAGCAAGGTTATTTTTATCTTAACTATCGAATTTTTTTCTCTGGATGGTTTTGTTTCATAGTAAAATGATAAATGACGATGCCTCTTTTTTGTTTTTCGATTAAGGCTCCAGTTCTGGATTTATAGGGTTTGAGGTACGGGGGTATGGCGCCCCAACGGTTCCTCGACCCAAAATTCGAAAATTTGTTCTGACGTTTTGGGCGGCTGATAAATTTTACCTGGGGGTTTTCGGGCATGGGAAACTCATTGCCGGTGCCGGTTTTGCTCTTCGACCTATGGTTCCATGGGTACAGGAGTATGACGGCCCATGGTTCGGGGTCAGAGGTCAAAATGAGGGTTTTTTAGTACCCTCACGGAAGCAAGATTATTTTTATCATAACTATCGAATTTCCTTCTCTGGATGGTTTTATTTCGTAGTAAAATGATAAATGCCGATGCCTCTTTTTTGTTTTTCGATTAATGCTCCGGTTTTAGAGTTATGGGGTTTGAGGTATGGCACCCTCATGGTTCCTCGACCCAAAATTTGAAATTTTGTTCTGACGTCTTGGGCGGCTGATAAGTTTTACATGGGGGTTTTGGGGCATGGCAAACTCATTGCCGGTATTGGTTTTACGCTACGACCCATGGGTACAAGTGTATGACGCCCCTTTGGTTCGGGGTCAGAAATCAAAATGAGGGTTTTACACCATTTAGTACCCTTCCCGGAAGCAAGTTTATTTTTATCGTAACTTTCGAATTTTTTTCTCTGGTTGGTTTTATTTCATAGTAAAATGATAAATCTCGATGCCTCTTTTTTGTTTTTCGATTAAGGCTCCGGTTCTGGAGTTATGGGGTTTGAGGTACCATCGTGGTTCCTCGACCAGAAATTTGAAAATTTGTTCTGACGTCTTGGGCGGCAGATAAGTTGCACCTGGGGGTTTTGGGGCATGGGAAACTCATTGCCGGTGTTAGTTTTGTTGTAACTTGTGCTGATATTGTGTGATGTCCACATATAGCATATCGACGAATGCTATCGAGAGCTGATTTGATGTGCACGCAAAAGGTGTAGACGTAGGTTTAGCTTTGCTTCACTACGTTCTGCAATCTCGATAGAGTTACTAGTGTACAATGTCAGTCCTTTGGTCCGCTACGCTGATCTCGGCTTATTCTCCGTCGGAATATTCTGGCTACGTTGCTGAGTAATGTAATTATTCATTCGTCACCAGAAACATGCTTGTTTTAGAATTAATGCGGTGTATATACTGCCTATTGGATTTTGTTTGAGAAATTAATTACTTCATAGCTTGACGATTCCTGAATGGTTTGCTTATTAGCGTCGGGTTGATGTAACGCTTCAGCGTGAAGTCTTTCAAACATTATTATAAGAGAGAAGGAAGCATAAATAGGCGGAGGTAGGTAGGAAGAAAGTCACAGACGCAAGAGCAAGGCGAAAGCACGAATAACCCCCCGGCAACAGGCAAGAAAGGGCAACGACGCACGGGAAAAAAACCAGGACACAAAAAAAGCAAAAAAAAAAAGGGAGTAACCGAAATTCCGGTTCCGGGGAAGATCGTGTTCCGGTTGCGGTTCCGGCAAAGGGCAAAAACCATACCGGAACCGGAATTCCGGTTTAAAGTTTTTGTTTGAAAATTCCCACATTTTTGCTTCATATGTCATCCAAACATATGTAATATATATATTATACAAGGATCAATCTCCAATACAACCAAACAAAATAAAAGATTAACTAAGCAATTTGCCGTGTGAAACGTAAATAGGGCACATAATTTCAGTAAGAATTTTTCATAACCTGCAGGAGTTTGTTAACAAATCAAAGCCAAATCGATGCTTGTAGTAGCTATTTTACACATTCAGACGTCTGCGGGGTACGTTCGAATTAAACCGGTCCAACTCGTAACAGAGTATGGCTTACGTAGTACTTAGCGTATGCTTGGCTAACATAAATTGCGTCAAGCACCAGCCAGTGCGCCTGTAAACTTGGTAAATCAAATTAAAGTAGAAGCACCAACCTAAATTGAAATAAACTAACGTTATCTACAATGCAGCCAGAAACTGCTTGTTTGTCCAACGCTAACCTAAACAGTGCCTCTGACCACTGATCAGAAAATTACCTTCTATCTATTGTATATTTTCTCTTAGAATCAAATAAACCAATAATTTCAAGTTTCATATAGAAGAACATGTAACAAACGTATATGTAGTAAAGGGAGGCGAGTGGAGGCAGAGCGAAAGTGTGTATTCTACGCTCCAAGCGTTGTAAGCGCCATTCAATTTGACGTAGTATACGCCATGGTGCATAGTGGAAGTCATTTTTTGCTCTTGGTGTCCAAAAACCGACATATCGATAAATAAGCATTATTAGCTTTCTCAGTCTCTTTATAGTTTCAGAAAGGCAATAATGCCATCGCAGTACATTAATTTTTAGGTAAACGTTATTTTAATGCATTATAAATTTACTATACCGTCATTTCTTCCTTCATTCTGTTTTAGTACATATAAATTTTGAAGACCAGGTTCCGGTTTAAATGGACGGTTCCGGTTGCTGGTTCCGGTTCCGGTTATTCCCTGATATTTATGTATGTAATCTGTGTTGATTTAGTTTGGTGCTGCTTGTATGTGATGTTTCTTATTCTTTTTGAACCGACCGCAAGCGAATGTAAGAACTCCTCATATCGTTGGTTGTTCAGTTTGGCGATGTACTAACCCCTGTCGGGGCATTGAATTTAACAATTTGCGTAGCGTTAGTTAACAGAGAGAACATTGTATGCGACAACATTTTTGGGTTTATCGCTGGACAATAATTTTACCCGATGCTCCAAGCAAGCTTTGTCTGTGAAAAGACCCGACTTCACCTAACTCGATACGACTGCAGTCTTTAGTTAAAACAGTGTTTATAACTTTGTATTTGGACATAATAATCGCGACACAGGCTTCGCATCAAAAAAATGCGAATCAGAATCGAGAAACAACTTTGCTTACTACGAATTTTTTGAGGGACCATTCCTTGAGCCGATGTGGGCATGAATATGGCCCGCCGACCCTTTGCCATAAATATAGATTTTTCAAATTTCGGAATGTCGTCGCGTGTTTTTACCTTACAACATGTATCGATTAGGTTATCAAGCACGCTGAATGTGATGCGCGGGCAAATTTAAGATAACCCTGCCAATCCTCCTATTTTGTAATTTTGTATATAAGTTGTTACGGTACGCTTTTTGGCCAATTAAACTTCGGTGTAAAACTACTCGCGGTTGAAATCTAGCATTACCAAAATTTTGAGAGCGAAAATTTGTCGAACATGAGTTAAACCGGTTTATTCATGAACACCAAGAACTTAACTACTGGATAGATTTGCTTGTGACGTCACTTTTGCATTGCGCGTACACTGAATAATCCAAATTTAAATGTAAATTAGGCATTAGTGAACCGAATTTCTGCAAATTAAAAATACCGAAATAATTGTGTTCGAACACATGGTATAATTTCTGGCACTTGTAATATATGTTTTCAATTTTTCTTTAGCGAAAAACCGAATGAATTCCAGCCTATTTTTCATTACAATGGTTTGTGATTCGATATCGGTTATTACAAAGTAGGATGGCTGGTTGGGGTCACCTTAAGTTTATTCATGTATGATAATTTTGCTATATAGAGTACAACTTGACTACAGTACCCGCCTAAAATAGAGTTTACCATTAATTTAAATAGTTTCGAAATATCGATTCGCTCGAAATGGGGCTGTTATTTTTGGCGAGTACTGTATATTATACTTCTGAGGGGGTTTCAAGGGTTTTACTATCAACGAACCCGAATTACAAAATGGGGCGAGTTTTAATTTGTTTGGTTAGTTTTTGCTTGCAGGGCATCAAGAATGGTCTATATATAGGTTTTTCAGTACGCTGAATATAATGATTAGGTTATCTTGAGACCAGCAACTATACATAGTGTTATTTAACTTTTTGAAGGGTTCAGGGTCCACGAGGTTTTGGCTTTTCAATGGATTCAGGGTGCACAGGTTTTAATGTAGTATACAAATCAAACAGAAAGCCTGTTACAAGCGATTACACAAAATCACCACTTTGAGGAAACCACGCTCGCTCCGTTTCACTCTCGCTTGCGAGTTACTAGTACTCGAATATGGGTACCATTTACAAACGCGGCGAACAAAATTTGTTATTGGTTCAGGGTCCACGAGGTTTTGGCTTTTCAATGGTTTCAGGGTACACAGGTTTTAATGTAGTATACACATCAAACACAAAGCCTGTTACAAGCGACTACACAAAATCACCACTTTGAGGAAGCCACGCTCGCACCGTTTCACTCTCACTTGCGAGTTACTAGTACTCGTATATGTGTAGCATTTACAAACGCGGCGACCAAAATTTGTTATTGGTTCAGGGTCCACGAGGTTTTGGCTTTTCAATGGGTTCAGGGTACACAGGTTTTAATGTAGTATACACATCAAACACAAAGCCTATTACAAGCGATTACACAAAATCACCACTTTGAGGAAACCACGCTCGCTCTGTTTTACTTCGCTTGCGAGTTACTAGTACTCGAATATGGGTACGATTTACAAACGCGGCGACCAAAATTTGTTATTGGTTCAGGGTCCACGAGGTTTTGGCTTTTCAATGGGTTCAGGGTACACAGGTTTTACTAATGTAGTATACACATCAAACACAAAGCCTATTACAAGCGATTACACAAAATCACCACTTTGACAATGCATGCTTGCTCCGTTTCACTCTCGCTTGCGAGTTACTTATACTCGAATATGGGTACCATTTACAAACGCGGCGGACAAAATTTGTTATTGGTTCAGGGTCCACGAGGTTTTGGCTTTTCAATCGGTTCAGGGTACACAGGTTTTAATGTAGTATACACATCAAACACAAAGCCTGTTACAAGCGATTACACAAAATCACCACTTTGAGTAAACCACGTCGCTCCGTTTCTGCTCTTGCTTGCGAGTTATTATTACTCTTATATGGGTAAACCATTTACAAACGCGGCGACCAAAATTTGTTATCGGTTCAGGAAGTCGATGAGGTTTTGGCTTTTCAATGGGTTCAGGGTACACAGGTTTTAATGTAGTATACACATCAAACACAAAGCCTATTACAAGCGATTACACAAAATCACCACTTTGAATAAAAGTCATGCTCGCTCCGTTTCACTCTCGCTTGCGAGTTACTAGTACTCGAATATGGGTACCATTTACAAACGCGGCGACCAAAATTTGTTATTGGTTCAGGGTCCACCAGGTTTTGGCTTTTCAATGGGTTCAGGGTACACAGGTTTTAATGTAGTATACACATTAAACACAAAGCCTATTACAAGCGATTACAAAAAATCACCACTTTGAGGAAACCACGGATCGCTCCGTTTCACTCTCGCTTGCTAGTTACTTAGTACTCGAATATGGGTACCATTTACAAACGCGGCGAACAAAATTTGTTATTGGTTCAGGGTCCACGAGGTTTTGGCTTTTCAATGGTTTCAGGGTACACAGGTTTTAATGTAGTATACACATCAAACACAAAGCCTGTTACAAGCGACTACACAAAATCACCACTTTGAGGAAGCCACGCTCGCCCCGTTTCACTCTCACTTGCGAGTTACTAGTACTCGTATATGTGTAGCATTTACAAACGCGGCGACCAAAATTTGTTATTGGTTCAGGGTCCACGAGGTTTTGGCTTTTCAATGGGTTCAGGGTACACAGGTTTTAATGTAGTATACACATCAAACACAAAGCCTATTACAAGCGATTACACAAAATCACCAGTTTGAGGAAACCACGCTCGCTCCGTTTCACTCTCGCTTGCGAGTTACTAGTACTCGAATATGGGTACCATTTACAAACGCGGCGACCAAAATTTGTTATTGGTTCAGGGTCCACGAGGTTTTGGCTTTTCAATGGGTTCAGGGTACACAGGTTTTAATGTAGTATACACATCAAACACAAAGCCTATTACAAGCGATTACACAAAATCACCACTTTGAGGAAACCACGCTCGCTCCGTTTCACTCTCGCTTGCGAGTTACTAGTACTCGAATATGGGTACCATTTACAAACGCGGCGGACAAAATTTGTTATTGCTTCAGGGTCCACGAGGTTTTGGCTTTTCAATGGGTTCAGGGTACACAGGTTTTAATGTAGTATACACATCAAACACAAAGCCTGTTACAAGCGATTACACAAAATCACCACTTTGAGGAAACCACGCTCGCTCCGTTTCACTCTCGCTTGCGAGTTACTAGTACTCGAATATGGGTACCATTTACAAACGCGGCGACCAAAATTTGTTATTGGTTCAGGGTCCACGAGGTTTTGGCTTTTCAATGGGTTCAGGGTACACAGGTTTTAATGTAGTATACACATCAAACACAAAGCCTATTACAAGCGATTACACAAAATCACCACTTTGAGGAAACCACGCTCGCTCCGTTTCACTCTCGCTTGCGAGTTACTAGTACTCGAATATGGGTACCATTTACAAACGCGGCGAACAAAATTTGTTATTGGTTCAGGGTCCACGAGGTTTTGGCTTTTCAATGGGTTCAGGGTACACAGGTTTTAATGTAGTATACACATCAAACACAAAGCCTGTTACAAGCGATTACACAAAATCACCACTTTGAGGAAACCACGCTCGCTCCGTTTCACTCTCGCTTGCGAGTTACTAGTACTCGAATATGGGTACCATTTACAAACGCGGCGACCAAAATTTGTTATTGGTTCAGGGTCCACGAGGTTTTGGCTTTTCAATGGGTTCAGGGTACACAGGTTTTAATGTAGTATACACATCAAACACAAAGCCTATTACAAGCGATTACACAAAATCACCACTTTGAGGAAACCACGCTCGCTCCGTTTCACTCTCGCTTGCGAGTTACTAGTACTCTAATATGGGTACCATTTACAAACGAGGCGACCAAAATTTGTTATTGGTTCAGGGTCCACAAGGTTTTGGCTTTTCAATGGGTTCAGGGTACACAGGTTTTAATGTAGTATACACATCAAACACAAAGCCTATTACAAGCGATTACACAAAATCACCACTTTGAGGAAACCACGCTCGCTCCGTTTCACTCTCGCTTGCGAGTTACTAGTACTCGAATATGGGTACCATTTACAAACGCGGCGACCAAAATTTGTTATTGGTTCAGGGTCCACGAGGTTTTGGCTTTTCAATGGGTTCAGGGTACACAGGTTTTAATGTAGTATACACATCAAACACAAAGCCTGTTACAAGCGACTACACAAAATAACCACTTTGAGGAAGCCACGCTCGCCCCGTTTCACTCTCACTTGCGAGTTACTAGTACTCGTATATGGGTATCATTTACAAATGCGGCGACCAAAATTTGTTATTGTGGCATATTTATTGAACTGTAATTACAGATGTCTTGTGGTACATACGTAATTGGTTTATTTATTCTGTTAATTATTTGACAATTTTATAGGTTTCCTTCCATTTTAGTTCATTCGTACCGCCACGTCAACCACACGAAGACGCTGGATCACCGTTGAAGATTGCTGCCAAACACAAACGTGAAGCTCGTCGGTCTACTCAGGTAAATTAAGTTTTAGATTGATGTACATTTTAGTCGTCCTTGTACTGAATATCTGCTAGAAATGTTTATCGCGTTTGGAACGAACGAATATGGGACAGAAATCCGAACAAAACCTACCTACCGGAAACAAATCTCACAAAATCTGAACAACTTTTGAATACCTTTAAAAAGGTGTGCTAAAGTTTGGAACACGAAATTTGGACATTATTTCTAATAAACTTTAAACTTTTTCTAACGAACATCGAACGAAGAGTTGTCATTTCTGGCTAGTACTGAAGCATACCCATTGGATTCAAAGGTTTTTGCGATTGCTGAATACTCTCAAGGCAATGGTAAAGGTTTTACGTTAGCAATATAGTACTCACTGTGGTTACATTTCGTGTCACTGTATTTATAGGTGGTTACAGCTCGTAAATTTAGTATACTATAATAGTAAACATGAAACCTACGTTTACCAATAATTGGTAAACGTAGGTTTCATGAGGCCATGATTGTATTGTACATTCATTGACTGAACTCGAACTGAAAAGGAAATGCGTTTAAACTCAAACACAATATTATGTAATGTAACGCACATGTTCGCAATTCCGCGCAAATGGATATAACGTTTTCAAATTTTTGTGTTCACCGTTGCGTACTCAACTCTCCCGGAATGTCCCCTCCGGATTGCCGGACATGACAGTTGATGTGTCAGAATTGCCAGTGTCACAATCTTTAGTAACATGTGTCATATAACAAAATGCAGTTGTCTCTTTTTGTCGAGCACCACTTTGTATACTTACAGACGCTCTTTTTAATTTATTGTAATAAATTATTGCCATAGTAGCCATTATACATACAGGGAGTGACATTGGATCAAATTAAAAGCGCCGAAAATCTATATCGTCAAGCCGAGCCGTCACCGCCGCCTACAACCCGGACCTCCATTGTCGGCTCAGCTGTACCAGGCGCCGCAGATCCGACTCCTGGTGCTGCTAGCAGAAGCCAAATTGAAGAAGTGCAATCATTAACGGTTAGTTTAATTTTATGTAGGTTATTACAAGTTACACTCGCGTAAAATAGCATTGTATTATACGCGCGATAATATTGTCACAATCGATTATTATGGACATTGATTACCTAATTGAAACGGAGCGAACGAAGCTAGCTGAGTTTTTACGGTATTATTGCGTACAGGTCATCAATAATTATTGTGCGGTAGGTTGAATACGATGGTTTTGTTATTTAGACTTCAGCAAGAGTTTCATATTTTTTTCAGACGTTTTCATTGGGTTTAGGGTCAATGAACCCGATTTCGAGAAAATAGCCTGTCTTCAGTGTTTGTTACGTACTTATTGCATCAGGTCATCAAGAATAGTAGTTTACATAGGTTTTCCTGGTTTTGTTATTTATAGACCTACGCAAATACTTGATGCGTTGTTGTTTTCGATGGTATAAGGGTCGACAAGGTTTAGGAATTTCAATGGGATCAGAGTTCAAGAGGTTTAGGGTGGTATATACATCAAACACTGCCTATGTTGCATAGTATATGGGCGTTTTGGTGTCATTTTACAGAGTAATTTATCCGCTATGTATTCGTACATTGGGAGTAGAATAATCAGGTATATCGTCACAACTATTCAAGCAAGGGAAAGGTTCATTATATTTTTCGACAGCCTAAGTATGGTTTTGACTTTTCTAGCTCCTCAAAATAATCTAATTTACTACCAAAATGATCAAATTTCCTGTCAGCTCCCGTTTGAAGCCTTTAAATTAATTGTCTGAGGAAGTTGATATTTGGGTGACAGATATTAGATCAGGGAAGCTCAAGTTTATATTTTGGGCAGCATAATTATGATTATGGCTCTTCTAAACCACCACCCCCTCTTCTAAACCAATACCGAGGTAATGCGTTGCGGCAATGGTTTTGTTTTGAAAAATGCATTTATGTGCTTAACGGACTAGAGACATGTCATTAGCTGGTGCGGCAGAAAAATGCTCTTACGGTGGTCTATCATGGTGTGTTGGGTTTGGTATACTGTATAATTGTACAAGGATATTGCAGTGGAAAAAATGCGCTTTTGAGCACGAAAAGTTTTGCATGCAAGATAGAATAATTTTTGAAACTAGTGGATAGATTACCCCTGATCATGTTCCCCTGTCTTTCATTTTATCACAAAACCAGTAATTGATGTGTATGATAATGTTTACAGGAAACTGCAACAGATAGTGTAACGAGACGATGTTTACACAAATTTGTCCCCTTTTGAAATAGCTCACTACCTCATTGTCCAATTAATATATCATGTGTAACGTACAGTGATACAGATAGGTTACAATTATTGTTATAGGCAGGAACAGTGAATGTGGTTGCCGATATAGTAATCATAGACCTGGGACTTAAAGTTGTCAGTCTGAGTAATTTTACTTTAGCGAGCCTGATTTTATGTATCCTGTGTCACGTAAAATGATACAGCTAGGCGGAAAATCGTTGTTCTCGGTGGGGACAGTGAATTTGGCTGCCGATATAACAATAATTATAGACCGTCAGAAATGATTTTGTGCCCTAAAAATGCCAGTTTGAACAATTTTGGTGTAATGGGACCGAATTTATGTATCCTATGTTACTTAAAGTGATAGGATAGGTGAAAAATGGTTGTTCTCGGTAGGAACGACGACTTTGGCTGCCGATATACAGTACGCACCAGAAAATGATTGTTGCATTTCGAGCGAGCGGGTGGATCTCTCGAGATTTTGAAACTATTTACATTAATAATACCATTTTTAGAGCAAATTTATTTTGAGCGAGTCGCGAGCTATCGACAATAATTTTTGGCGGGTACTGTAGTAGTAAGCATACACCATCAAAATTGTGAGTTTCAGCCATTTTGGTGGTGTGTTATTTCCCGTCACGTAATGTTTAGAAAATTGTTGTTCTGGATAGGAACAATAACTAGGTACTAGTATGCTAAACTAATCACGAAAGAATAATGGCGTTAAATATTTTGGAAAAATAAACTTGCCTAGGTGTGTAAAAAATGCCCCTTACCGGGCAAGGAACAACAAGCTCATGTACGCTTTTGATACTGCAGTATTGGAAGATAATGTTACTTGTTTTTATTGGGTTATTTTTAAAGTAACGGCGAAGCTAAAATTATTATGACAGCCAGGGTGTGTAAACGATGCATTGTTTTAGTTTGTGTTTTAGGTATTTTGGAAAAAATCTATTTAAAAATAATGCAGTCGCTGTAATCCCCATGGAGTAGCCTATAATAGGTAAAACCCCTGTTGTGTACCTGTGATATGGCAAATTTCATTCGTAATCAATGATTTAATCGTGTATCCAGCCGCTAAAACCACCCCTGGAATAGGCTAGGAAAACTAAACCGACCTTGGTTCTCTTTTGCTACAGTATGTTTTTCAAAAATGAGATGCATGCATAAACATTCCTAATAATGCATTCAGTCACTAAAATGAACTAGGTTAAGCACAGTTTAATAAAATTTTTGCTACATTGAGAATATACTTAACATACAGTCACGGACATAAATAAGTGCTCAAAAAACGACCGCGACGTACATAAACAAAGTTACAGAGTTCGTTTGCGGTGAAGTTCGTTTATAAACGAACGAAAAAACCGTTCTAAAAGCGACTAATAATGTGTACGTTCAGTTGTAAACAGACATTCTAATATTCGTTTGGGGTTACGTTCGTTCGCGGTCGTTCTTATGCATTTATTTCTGTCCGTGACTGAAAATTATTACAAAGAAGCTAATGCTAATGGGGTTTGAATAATATTATTCCGTTTTACAATTACAATCACAATGAAGTGCTCAAAAATCGAAGGAAGTTTCGTACAAGTTCGATCGTTTTCGTTTAAAAGAAAATTGATTTATTTAACGAATTTCGATTGCATTAAGATAAAAAAATGTTAGTTTGCTTCTAATTTAATGAATTTCGTTTAAACAAATATCAATCGATTGTACTATTATTCGATTCCGTCTGCGTTCGATTTTATGTGCACTTAATTCTGATTATAACTGTACAGTACTCGCCAGAAATGAGTGTTGTTCGTTCGATGTTCGCTCGAAGTTCGTTCGATGTTCGGTCGATAAATTCAAAATTTTGTTCGAAATGTGTTCGAATTTTGTTCGAGACGTGTTCGAAATTTTGGCGCACTTTTTTAAATTTGTTCGAAAGCTGTTCGAACTTTGTTCGAAAAGTGTTCGAGAATAAATAAATTTTGTTCGATTTCTGATCGATGTTCGTTCGTTCGAAATGTGACACTCATTTCTGGCGAGTATTGTATATGGTTAAATTTTGTTTACTATTAATAATAATAATGGGTTATTTTCAGAAAACATCTAGTTCCACTGCAGCGCCGTTACTGTCATTGGCCTCTGGCGGAACGGCAGCAATGTCAAATGAATTTTATCAATCAGGTTAGGGAAATTATTCTGTGTACACAATAACATCTGTATGTAGGTTCTATGTAGAATATAATTTTATTACCGTTGGGTCTGATAGACCATTGGTCCTAGCAAACATTAATTGACGAAAATGATAATTCAAAGTAAACTGTACAAAGGAAGCAACCATTGACACCTCATTTTGTACAAAGCTCGACGGTATTGCGGCATATCGAGCCAAGATAGGTGTATTGGTCATTAGCTCTACTTCTGTGGGAATTTATTTTGCAAAATCTGTATATTTTGTTACCAAATTTTTTTAAATGCAAAAATTTAATCTAAATTAATTACATAGCTAGTTTTTGGCTTGAACGTAAAGCCACGGCATTTTATTTCAACGCGTGT
>JASANE010002832.1:0-52420 GCA_030248225.1 Trileptium ribeirensis
CCAGGGTTTAAGTTATTCAACGAAGCTTAATACGGTCCTAAATCGATTCAACTCTGCAAAGTTTTAAGTGATAAAACGATTATGCATATCGGCAGTATTAAGGTGTCCTAAATCGATTCAACTCTGCAAAGTTTTAAGTGATAAAACGATTATGCATATCGGCAGTATTAAGGTGTCCTAAATCGATTCAACTCTGCAAAGTTTTAAGTGATAAAACGATTATGCATATCGGCAGTATTAAGGTGTCCTAAATCGATTCAACTCTGCAAAGTTTTAAGTGATAAAACGATTATGCATATCGGCAGTATTAAGGTGATCTAAATCGATTCAACTCTGCAAACTTTTAAGTGATAAAACGATTATGCATATCGGCAGTATTAAGGTGTCCTAAATCGATTCAACTCTGCAAAGTTTTAAGTGATAAAACGATTATGCATATCGGCAGTATTAAGGTGTCCTAAATCGATTCGATAAGCTCTATTTTGCTAAATATTGGTAGTTTAATGTGGAATTGCAGAAATCCACAATCAAAATGACTGCCGCAACTTTGGCGCACGACGAATCATAACTGTACAGAATTTCGTTAACAGATATGTTCGCTTTATACCGATATCTATAATTAAATGATTCAGCATTTGGGTATAACAATCAAACCAGGTACACGAATACAACTAACTTTAGAGTGTGACGCGTTTAAAATTTGTTCTTAAAATATATACTCAAATCCTGATCAAAATTGAGCTGCAGTGGGAAATGTAGCAAATGGCGACGTTACAAAATTTGATAATGTTATGCACAATTTGATAAATATTTCCATAAATTTGCTTCAAAATTTTTGACTATCTCTTGATAGTATTTGAATTCTGAGTGTAGTAAGTGCAACGAGTGGTGTGAAGAATTCTTACTGGCCAGAATGGTAAATTTTGGCGACGTCCGCTTTTGGGTTTTTTGGCTAACAAGCACAACTCAACTTCGGTAGGGCGGATTGACTCGTGTGATAGCTCTTATCAAAGCTTAAAATATCTGTTTGTGCCCTTTATTTAGGTGCGAAGACCGATTACACCATTTTCCCACCGAAAGAAACGGGCCACTAGAGCTTGTGTCGACTGCCGAAGGAGCCCAAAAATCACTTACTTGGTGTTGCCTTACAATCGGTGTGCTGAAGATATCTGAGTAAAATTGGGCTCGTTTTGGTTAACAAATTATCTTCTATACAGCTGAAATGGTATTGTCATGATTTCAACTGCAAAATTGGGTCAAAAATGATTTATCATTGGACTCATGGGACATAAAATACACGAAAATGGTAATATCTCTTTAACCGCTCTTATCAAGTAGGTGCATATAGTGTACTGGTATTGTTATTATTTACGGTGCGGGGTGCGTCAAAAAAAACTTTTAATAGGCCCATGGGACCCAAAATACACTTTGTATAAAGTACACCGCCAATGTTAATATCTCCGCAACCACTCGAGCTATATACGTGTTTTGGAATCATTTTGTACAGCGACTCATATTCCATGAACTTGCAAAAATGTGAATGGTGAATGATTGAGATCTCAAATATTCAAGAAAATTGGCTGGTATTCGGTGGTTCAGTTTGTGATTTAATGCTCAATATAGCTATGCACATCTCTCGAAATGACATATTCAACGTTCCGTTTCACCACCTTTGCGATAAAACGAGTTAAAAGATTGTATAACTTCGGGAAACACTTTATAAACAAAACACGCCAAACACGTAGGCGTAGCAATATGAAATTAAGACTTCAGCCGGAGCCCAGCAGCAAGAGGGTGGCCCCAGAATCAGCCCGGGTTCGCTTGCTTTTCATTCAAAGGGCAGCTGCCGTAAATCCCTCCCTCCCAGCCGGATTCTCGCTTTTGAATGCGCCCGTTCACTATTGAATAACATGCTGCTGCTTTGGTCTCCTGTATTTAATACTAAGGGCCCTATGATCGACAGACCAACACGATCGTTTCACTTTTGTCAACCAACATGGTAAACGTTGTCACTGCGACGGTTGAGACGAGAGAAGAGGCAATTTTATGTGAGAATTTAGCTGATCTACTACAACCAAGCACTAGATGAAGAGTAGAAAGGCATATATGAGCTGTGTATGTTCCCAAGACGCACGTTACCGACTATGCTACATTGTGTGTGGCCGGGTATTTTACATCTACATGGCATAATTATGACAATTCTAACTATTCGTATAACGGAAACACATTAAATACATATGTATGGATCTATTGCTCAGCGTGTATGCTCTCTGAATTTAATATTACCTATAATTGCGGAAATGGGCATTGTGTTGGAAAAATGCACAAGACGCACTGTACACGAATCAAACGTGTGAAAGCGAATAGTTCTGTGGCTAAAGATTAGGCGATGGAAAGTTTAAAAACACTTGCTTGGCTGCAACGACACCGGCAGGTTCCATTATTCAGCAACTGTATAAAAGCATAGGATAGTTAGTTACTGTAATAATCAAAATAAAATCGTTTTACAATATCCACATTCAGACGTGCCGAATGCATGCTCCACGGATAATATAATTTCACCTTAGCGTGAAAAGAACAGGTTCCGGTTGTGTCATATATATATGATGACTTTATACTGAAAAGCAAATATGTTATCCATTCACCATACAAAATTTTGCCCTTGTCACCTTTAGGGGCTGGACGTTATAACGTTAACAAAAAGAACAACTTGTTAGGCTTAGGCTTAGTACATGGCTCATATAAGCACATTATCTTAGGCTAAAACTAAGGCTTAGGCTAGTATATCAAGAAAAGCATAGAATTCATTTCACTTCCGCCCGTAAAAGTAACATTGGCCCAAAATTTGCGTTGAATAGAACAAAAATACCCTGAAAGTATTTATGGGATGTTGATATTCACAAGTCAGTAACGGATGGAGTAGTCATGCGTGTGTTTCCAATGACTGATGTCGTAGATCAGTTGCTTTGGCAGTTGTTAGGCATGTGCACCGTTTTTTTCTCAAAAGTCTATTGGACAGTCTTAAGGCGGTCCGCATGAACTGTTACAAATGGGACAAAGAAATAACTAAGCGAAAGCAACGTTTCAGAAACGTCAAACATTTCTAAATCATGCAATCGTGCTTATTCCAAAATCGGAGACTAGACCTCTGTTCGATAACTACTGCTGAATCAAGTATAGCTTTAATATACGAATTACATGTGCAGTTGAATTATATGATACACAAGTCACTGACCGTATCCAGTTTTGAGTAAATAATCTTAAACCCTGTAGTGGTGTCCAGTTATGTTTAGACATTCCAAGATTTTCAATGATCTTTATAGAGTAACAGCGAACAGCAGCTATATTTTAATGTGATTATATTTCATGTTTTATCTCCGTATTGTTTTCACGATGCAATAGCAGTGTTGCAGTTAAGCTTAAAACTCAATATATATCGTGTTTAGATATAGTAAAATATATCACAGGTACCCAAGGTCCGTCGCCTGAAGATGTAGATGATTCTGGCGATGGGATGTAGTCCTAGAGGTTATAAAATATACCGAGTAGGTTTTACCTGGTGAGACGGTTCAGAAATTATCAATATTGACCACATCTTTTCTTATTTCTGGGTTATCAACGGTCCTGCTTGTTTCCAAAAAATTTCAGAAGATATTCTTGTCTATAAATGTATTTTATATATAGTTTAAAATGCCGTAACGAGCTGAGTCGGTTCTTGGGCAAAGGAATATGGTGTCATTTATGGGAAAGCGTAAGCATAAAGCCCAAACCTTGTCAAAACGTAAGCCGTTACTCCATATACCGATTCAGTTTATTTTCAATCCAGAATCGTTTAATTTTTTTACACCAGTAAATTATACATTTATTTTTGGGTTACCAATGGTGCCACAAAATTTCGAAAAAATTGCTATAAATATGTCTGAATTTGGTTGAACCACCTCGTCCAGCAGAGTAGAATAGTACCAAAATAAATTGCTATATTGAAAACTAACAAATTTCGGAATTTGGTGATTCTAGGAAAGACCCAGCCAAAAATGAGATGACCAATAATTTTTTTATGTATCCCTAATTTTTTCTTATAATTTTCCAATTTTCCCCATTTTTCCTTAAAATCTTGGCAGTTTCGCTTATACCTCCTAAAATTTTCCGTGGAGATAGGTAAATATGGTTTCTCGAATAACCCCTACACCTCATTGACACCTAGGCTTTGATTTAAGTGTCAATTTACGTCAATAAATATTGTTGTACTATCATTTATGGGCGCCCGTGATTCATCTCTAATACCATGTCCCCACTGGAGAAGAATCCGGTTGAATCACAATCTCTACTGATGGCGGTCTGATGCTCGGCCATAGTCAACGCTCGGCTGTGAGTAACATGCTCAACGTCGAGTCAGTTCATTATCAAGGATAGCGAGCAATCGAGAAGAAAAACCTATGATATATAGAGAAAAGTCTCAATGTAAACTTATTTGAGCTCCCAAAATTTTCGCCATCGGCTAACGATTGAAATATAAAACCGAAAAAGACCATAAGAAATAAGGATGGAACGGAGGGTGTTAATATTACATTGGGGCAAATTGGATTATTTTTCAATATTTTAGGATGCCAATGTTCCCTCTTTTACCAACAAAATCCTTCCTACTAACAAGATAAAAGTCATTACTTAATTAGATAAGCACTTTGAGCTAAAGCACGGCGGCGGCTGATGGACGTACTCCAAATGAAAGTAGCACGACTTTTGACGAAGTTGATAAATAATAAATGTAATTCCACTTATCCAGTGGCTGCACTAAAAACGGCTGCTTTGGGCCCAAATGATTTATTGCGGTTATCAGCTGCGTCGTAAGCCGACCACTGGCTTCTGTTTTGTATGTAGCTCACACGACGCTATGGCACTATTAAGCTGTTTGTTCTTCAAACAAACCATAAGACTCCGTTGGTCTTGCCTAAAACCCTTTTTGCGCGATTAATTTGCGAGTGAGTTATGTATTAATTTTAAATAAATACAAGTAACTCGCAAAGCGAAAGGAAACTCAGCAAGTGTGGGCTCTCTGCGCTTATTGACATTTTGTCGTTCCAATTTCAGGTCGCTAAGCCCGGTTAAAGTCTAGCAATTGTGCACCAACAATACTTCAATGACAACACCATTGTCATATTAGTCATTATATCAAAACCGAACAACTCTTTATTTATTTTTCCAATGACCAAAAAGACAAAATCTTTTGATATTTATAAATCGTAAAATTTATGAAAAATTATAATTTGGAGAGTGATTTTTACGTGCCTTAGTTGATGCATACCACTCAAATACATTAGGGAACAGAAGTTCTGCAAACTGAAATAGTCGAAATTCTGTTCGAACACAAAACCTAATTTCTGGCACTTAAATTTAATTTTGCCAATTTTCGGTTAGCGAAAATCGAATAAAATTAAGTCTGTTTTTTGTAACAAGGGTTTGCTATTCGATATCGGCAATGACAGAATAGGATGGTTAGCGGGGACACTCAGTGCCTTAAGTTTACTCATGCACTATATCCGTCATCGATTGACCTCCATACATCTATACCGAAAAGTTTCGAAATTTGACTATTTTGGTGCCAAATTTTACCAAATTTAGCTCCGACACCGTCTCGCTGGATCAATATCACAGCTAATATGGTATTAAAAGTAACGAAATCAACTTTTTAACGGGATAAACAGTCCTATGATCCCATAATTTAACCCCAACAAACAAAATCTTTGCTTTGTAAAAATTCTGAGTTTCTACTTTTTTGGGGTATTTTTGAGCGTGAGCTCGTAGCTAGAAAACAAATGCTGTGACAAAAAATGGAGAACAGAAAACTCGTAGCTCTGCATGGTAGTCACCACTTTCTCGAGATATAGGTCGTGAAAAATAGATACCCGGATAGCAAAATTTCAAAAACATGATTCTTGACCAATTGGGCCTATGTTGTCTCTGAAGCCGGCGGGTTTAGCATCAGTATTAAAGGGCACAAATACACTAACGTTGTGCTTAAACAAAAAAATGTCAAGATCAATCCATCTGGTAATGAGTTATGAACTCCACAGACGAACAAAGAATATATATTTTTTTACGATTTTTGCCGTTAGCAAACCTAGAGGTGGAACCTCAGCTCGGTTCGCTCGCGCTGTTTCAACAACAAATGGATTTTAGTAATTTTACCCAAAAGACCAACAAAAATAAAACCGAAAAAAATTGTCTTGTCAACGGCCAAAATAGACATTTTCTGAACCAACTTTTCAAGCTGAGTCGTATGGTACCAAAATTAACGCTTTATCTTCAAAACTGACCAAATTTCGGGCTGTAGAACTAGCCAAAAAAACCCCATGTAAGTGACGAGCAAACATTCCATGACTTCTGCTTTATATGACTTCGGCAATAAAAAATCGACCAAATCTCTGCTAATACCAAACAATGACGAACTTGCTGAGTTCTGTTTCAATAGAATCAGATATGTAGACGTTCTCTTCGTTTCGATTAAGTCGAAGGTAAAATACAAGACATTGACCCAACTCGCTTCGTATTGCTTTAGCTGGGGCCAGCGATAAAACATTTCACTGCCGTTCATGGATGCTCAATAAAGCATAAACTGATAATGCGCCAGGAAACTTAAAACACGCCCAGTCACAATCCTACTTTGCAAAAACCGATCGTTGACCGAAATGCTTTGATATTAAACAAACTGCGGCTTACGTTGAACTCAAAAGATTGAAACTATATAAGATTCAGAATGCATAATGTTTGTAACTACATAAATTAATACGAACATATTTTCCCAGAACTCTTCCACTGTGCTTCTGCATTTCCGAAAACGCACACAGGTAGTCGTTATTACATCGTGTTCATAATGCGTGTTGTTGATTTGAATTGAACTGACCTGGCCAACTACGTGTTTTCGTTCACAATTATATGCAAATTTTCGCTGGGTCACGCTTGGAAAACTATCGTCCTGGTGAGATTCAATGTATCTATATATCCGATAAACAGTAAGATCCATTTCTGAAGCTACAACAGAATTTTTTGTTACAACGTTAGCGCTATTGGTAGAACTCAAGTGTCAGGCATAGGCGCTGGATCTAAAGTATTTTGATGCGTTTGACAACTAGTTCTGAAGCTGTTGCTGTACTCGCTTAGTGATTCAAAACAATCTTTGGAAAATCCAAAAAACAAGAGCTCATTGCATAACTGAGGTGGAAAATAAAATGTTAGGTTGTCGATGCAAAGCATTAATACATTGGTATCCAGTGAAGTTTGAACAAGTCTTGTAGCATGCCTGACATTTATTTATATTAAAGCAGAAAATGCCAATAAATACAATGAATGAACAAAAAATGGCCACAACTCCTATTTCGGGAATGATAACATTATTGTCACATGCTCGACGACCGACCATCTAGTTCCATAACGACCATGATACAAAAAGCCTGACTATTTCGGCAGTAAATTGAGCTGATTTGAAAAATATGTATGTTTCACGCCGAGCTGCGGGGAATTGAAAATTGGAAAACTTGTTGAAGATAGCAGCTGTTTTCTATAAAGCAAAGTTTTAAATTAATTGAGGCATCGGGTAAAAGAAATGGAGAAATTGATTTGTTTCGCTAAACTCGAAGAAAGAATATTTATACGTCAATATGTTAATCATACGTGTCCAGGATACACGGGCTTGAGTGGGGGCTACATTGTTCAGAAGAGTGGGCGGGCTAAGCGGGTAAGCGATTGGAAAAGGCGTGGGACGAAATATACGTATGTGAATAATAAATGCTAATTTGCTCACAGTGGCTGAAATTTTGCGATGATGCTCTTAGAGAAATAACCCCACCTATATTTCCATGCCCACCTATGAATTAAGTAAGCATGACAGATTCGCCAACAATAGCATTATTAACATTGTTATGGAGTTGCGGTTCTTTGGATGTGAATCCTGAGCTTAAACTGTAAATTCGGAGCGGACAAATTAGATTCATGTTTGCAACGATGATCAATATTCGCTGCAGCTATAGCAAGCACAGCATCCCGACACCTGATGCCTTCAGGTCGAAGGCTTTGCTATGTTTGCGATACCTGCAAATGGAATAGTGCACGAAACGTCAATTATTTCCGTTGCTTCGTCACAGTAAAAAATATATCTTCAAACAATCTGCCGACTATTAAAACATGCAATTGAACTGGCTATAGCCTACGTAATCGTCTAATCTAGGGGTAAATATATTATTTAAAAAATACGTACTCAATGTCTGAGACTGGGGTTAGCCGTAACGCAGGGCGGGGAGAGTGTCGGTAGCCAGGAGGAAGGGTAACCTATTAGGCGAAGCTTCGCCTCAGCAGGAGTGTTACATCTCGTAGTGTAAATAGCGTAGTTATAACACGTGTTGATTGAGGCCTCTGGTGTAGTAGTAGCGCGCTAGCCTTGCAAGCTAGAGGCCCGGGATAGAATAACGGCTGTTCCAATGTAAGATATCACCCAGGATCTATTCAAGGTTAATCCACACTACCAGCATGACCATGTATAATTAAGAATAGATATTCAGCAAGATAGTTAACATGTTACAGCTTACTGTATCTATCTGTTATACTACAATTATACAACGTTTGAATCAAAATTTAGGCGATTTCTTGACTGTTACACTCTAGTTTGATTTAGGCACGAAGCAACACAAGGCACTAGAAATAATTATTATATGTAACTCGGTATATATATACTACGTCGGCGAATACTAATGAAAAAATTGTTGGACTTTAATGACAATTGAAAAAGGACAAACAAAAATGAAAACAACAGGCAAAAATAGAAACAGAATCTTAATGCCTAGCCATGTAATAATTTGCCATTATGCATCATTAACCTTAATATGTGTGCATCTAAGACCGGATTCTGTCACAGAGTCAATTCCGGCTCGTGACAAAAACGCACAGCCACATCCGGCCCCTCATAAATAAAATAAACAGCTAAGCTATGCTAGTATGTTTGTGCGGGCCGGGAGTTGCTTTGTCTCAGGGCTTGATAGCCGGGACGGGCTACTGAAAGAAATATTTATTACATTCAGCTTAGCAGATTGTGTTACATCGAAAATATTTATCTCTAGGCCCAAAAAAGGCAAGATTTGTAGTACTTCTAAGCAAAGTGCATAAATTCAGGCAAAATAAATCTTTAAATATAGCTATTTTCAAAATTTTTGTTTAAGCGCCTTTTACAAGCCAACCAAGTAGCTATGTAAAACATGCTTTTTCATGCATGAATGTTATGCTATTGTAACTGGAAGGATGTTTTACGAATGTATGACCATAGCTATCATCAATTACTATTTTTAGCGATTTTCCATTGTCGTCATATATTTCTGGCTTTTAGAGCCGATTCCAACCCTTGTGACAATTTATCAGCCTCCCTTTACAAGTAACTAAACATATTTGTAGGGTCTGGCTCGGCCAAAAATGTCACGCTGGCTGATCGCGGCAGACTGTGGCAAAATTCGGCCCTGCTGCACACATCTTAAGGTAAATGATGCATTATACTAGTCGCCAGAAGATTATAATGCAGAAATAAGCAGAAATTTCTTCGAACCGTCCGTGTCCCAAACTTCAGCTTGCATATAGCCAAAAGCAGTAAAAGGTTACTATATGTTAGTGGTAAAACATCGTAATGGGTTATGCGTCTTTTCTATAAAGTTGGATTTATAGAATTTATATGGATTTGGTACAATTGTGGATTTTTCTCCAAATTAATGCACTAAAGGCCCTACGGTAGTTGGAAATTATGCAGATGTTATTTATGCTAGAGATAAAGACGTCGTCGTTTCACTATAACCAATAATCTTAAAATACAACGGAAACATAATACCATTCGTTGTCCGTAGCGAGGCATTGATGAACAGTCTAGAGATTTTTTATGACAACTCATAATAATATTGAGCCGTCATCTTTCGCCGACTGGCAGTAGGACAGTATGCGGCGGTTCTTATTCTTTGAAAAAATGAACCTCAAAACCAACGTTTTTATCTTTAGTCGACGGTAATATAATAATGTTGTGGCATCTTCCATATGCTTTATTGACGGCTGACACCGATGACATTACAATTTATCTTGAAATACTGTGATGAGTTACTTTTTTGCATTTACATATAATCCGGATAAAACAACAATTGAAATGACAGCTGGAGTCAACCAAACAGTCAATGGTTGCTTCTCATGAATATTACCATGGAACTTCGTCAGCTAGCATCGACGCTATATCTATAGCGTACCTGGTATGAAGTAAACCATTTGAGCCGTGTACACATCATGTTACCAGCCTAATTGCGACCTACAATGTACGACATTGGTCGCATGCCTGGTTGTAAAGCCAAGTCGAAAATGCCTCGCGTACTCCAGTAACGAGATCGAAACAAACAATGATCATAAGGTCAGTTTTCGTTTATCAAACTACATACATAGCGATGCGTATGCCGACGCTATTTGTTGAGAGAATGTAGGACCGCAGTGGACCAACGAACAATTGAAAAAGCATTTAAACATTAAATATAGAACGTAAGAAGGATGAGATTATATAATTATATAAATGTAGCAACATAAAAATCGCACAAAAATCCATTAAAAACATAAATAGGAACGGAAAACAGAGAATTCGCTTAGACTTGCCAAACAATAAGCTCGTTGGTTGTGTGGCCAACTTGCTAAAAGTTGAGTTGTCAAGCAGAACACCATTATTGTACTGATAAAATAGAGACTAAATAAAATTTGATTTCTAAAATAAAAGCCATGATCTTAGTAGAATGAAAAGATTTATGCTGCATTGTATGTATCTAGCTGGTGGCTGGTTGTGGATAGCGGGGTGTCGATAGAATGTAGTTGACAGCTACGACAGTGGAAAAATTCAATATCACATTTACATGATGGCAAAACGTTTGGAATTGACAAAATTATTTTGCTCTAATTTCATCCTAATATTTAATTTTCAGTGCGAGCATGTTATGTAGCTCGTTGAATTAAGTGTAACTAAAGCGGTAAACTCATGTGTTGCTCAGCAAACGCTGTGGTTCAGTGTAGCCAAGAATAAGCTTTGCTTGTGGTAGATTTAATAAAATTTATTCCACGCTACTTTCGTGGCTGTTTTTGTAAATTCACCGATCTAAGCTTTCAATTATATCTAGTTGCTTCCGATGCAAGACCCGCAAACAGTCACATTTAATACTCACTATAGTGTACGGATTACTGTGACCGTTCACTGAAATGAAACAGTTAAAACAGCAACGTCGCCTAAATGTTATGATTTAAACATGCTCGATTTAATAAAGAGGTAACACGCCTAATGCTGCTACGCAGCACAAGCTGTGGCCTCAGAATAGACGTCGAAGCTCAACGAAATAAAGAGGTAACACGCCTAATGCTGCTACGCAACACAAGCTGTGGCCTCAGAATATACGTCGAAACTCAACGAAATAAAGAGGTAACACGCCTAACGCAGCACAAGCTGTGGCCCGGCATATACGTCGAAGCTCAACGAAATAAAGAGGTAACACGCCTAATGATGCTACGCAGCACAAACTGTGGCCTCAGAATAGATGTCGAAGTTTAACGAAATAAAGAGGTAAGACGACTAATGCTGATACGCAACACAAGCTGTGGCCTCAGAATATACGTCGAAGCTCAACGAAATAAAGAGGTAACACGCCTAATGCTGCTACGCAGCACAAGCTGTGGCCCCAGCAGATACGTCGAAGCTCAACGAAATAAAGAGGTAACACGCCTAATGCTGCTACGCAGCACAAGCTGTAGCCTCAGAATAGACGTCGAAGCTCAACGAAATAAAGAGGTAACACGCCAAATGCTGCTACGCCGCACAAGCTGTGGCCTCAGAATATACGTCGAAGCTCAACGAAATAAAGAGGTAACACGCCTAATGCTGCTACGCAACACAAGCTGTGGCCTCAGAATATACGTCGAATCTCAACGAAATAACGAGGTAACACGCCTAATGCTGCTACGCAGCACAAGCTGTGGCCCCAGCATATACGTCGAAGCTCAACGAAATAAAGAGGTAACACGCCTAATGCTGCTACGCAGCACAAGCTGTAGCCTCAGAATAGACGTCGAAGCTCAACGAAATAAAGAGGTAACACGCCAAATGCTGCTACGCCGCACAAGCTGTGGCCTCAGAATATACGTCGAAGCTCAACGAAATAAAGAGGTAACACGCCTAATGCTGCTACGCAACACAAGCTGTGGCCTCAGAATATACGTCGAAGCTCAACGAAATAAAGAGGTAACACGCCTAATGCTGCTACGCAACACAAGCTGTGGCCTCAGAATATACGTCGAAGCTCAACGAAATAAAGAGGTAACACGCCTAACGCAGCACAAGCTGTGGCCCGGCATATACGTCGAAGCTCAACGAAATAAAGAGGTAACACGCCTAATGATGCTACGCAGCACAAACTGTGGCCTCAGAATAGACGTCGAAGTTTAACGAAATAAAGAGGTAAGACGGCTAATGCTGATACGCAACACAAGCTGTGGCCTCAGAATATACGTCGAAGCTCAACGAAATAAAGAGGTAACACGCCTAACGCAGCACAAGCTGTGGCCCGGCATATACGTCGAAACTCAACGAAATAAAGAGGTAACACGCCTAATGATGCTACGCAGCACAAACTGTGGCCTCAGAATAGACGTCGAAGTTTAACGAAATAAAGAGGTAAGACGGCTAATGCTGATACGCAGCACAAGCTGTGGCCGCAGAATAGACGTCGAAGCTCAACGAAATAACGAGGTAACACGCCAAATGCTGCTACGCCGCACAAGCTGTGGCCTCAGAATAGACGTCGAAGTTTAACGAAATAAAGAGGTAAGACGGCTAATGCTGATACGCAGCACAAGCTGTGGCCTCAGAATATACGTCGAAGCTCAACGAAATAAAGAGGTAACACGCCTAACGCAGCACAAGCTGTGGCCCGGCATATACGTCGAAGCTCAACGAAATAAAGAGGTAACACGCCTAATGATGCTACGCAGCACAAACTGTGGCCTCAGAATAGACGTCGAAGTTTAACGAAATAAAGAGGTAAGACGGCTAATGCTGATACGCAGCACAAGCTGTGGCCGCAGAATAGACGTCGAAGCTCAACGAAATAACGAGGTAACACGCCAAATGCTGCTACGCCGCACAAGCTGTGGCCTCAGAATATACGTCGAAGCTCAACGAAATAAAGAGGTAACACGCCTAATGCTGCTACGCAACACAAGCTGTGGCCTCAGAATATACGTCGAATCTCAACGAAATAACGAGGTAACACGCCTAATGCTGCTACGCAGCACAAGCTGTGGCCCCAGCATATACGTCGAAGCTCAACGAAATAAAGAGGTAACACGCCTAATGCTGCTACGCAGCACAAGCTGTAGCCTCAGAATAGACGTCGAAGCTCAACGAAATAAAGAGGTAACACGCCAAATGCTGCTACGCCGCACAAGCTGTGGCCTCAGAATATACGTCGAAGCTCAACGAAATAAAGAGGTAACACGCCTAATGCTGCTACGCAACACAAGCTGTGGCCTCAGAATATACGTCGAAGCTCAACGAAATAAAGAGGTAACACGCCTAATGCTGCTACGCAACACAAGCTGTGGCCTCAGAATATACGTCGAAGCTCAACGAAATAAAGAGGTAACACGCCTAACGCAGCACAAGCTGTGGCCCGGCATATACGTCGAAGCTCAACGAAATAAAGAGGTAACACGCCTAATGATGCTACGCAGCACAAACTGTGGCGTCAGAATAGACGTCGAAGTTTAACGAAGTAAAGAGGTAAGACGGCTAATGCTGATACGCAACACAAGCTGTGGCCTCAGAATATACGTCGAAGCTCAACGAAATAAAGAGGTAACACGCCTAATGCTGCTACGCAACACAAGCTGTCGCCTCAGAATATACGTCGAAGCTCAACGAAATAAAGAGGTAACACGCCTAACGCAGCACAAGCTGTGGCCCGGCATATACGTCGAAACTCAACGAAATAAAGAGGTAACACGCCTAATGATGCTACGCAGCACAAACTGTGGCCTCAGAATAGACGTCGAAGTTTAACGAAATAAAGAGGTAAGACGGCTAATGCTGATACGCAGCACAAGCTGTGGCCGCAGAATAGACGTCGAAGCTCAACGAAATAACGAGGTAACACGCCAAATGCTGCTACGCCGCACAAGCTGTGGCCTCAGAATAGACGTCGAAGTTTAACGAAATAAAGAGGTAAGACGGCTAATGCTGATACGCAGCACAAGCTGTGGCCTCAGAATATACGTCGAAGCTCAACGAAATAAAGAGGTAACACGCCTAACGCAGCACAAGCTGTGGCCCGGCATATACGTCGAAGCTCAACGAAATAAAGAGGTAACACGCCTAATGATGCTACGCAGCACAAACTGTGGCCTCAGAATAGACGTCGAAGTTTAACGAAATAAAGAGGTAAGACGGCTAATGCTGATACGCAGCACAAGCTGTGGCCGCAGAATAGACGTCGAAGCTCAACGAAATAACGAGGTAACACGCCAAATGCTGCTACGCCGCACAAGCTGTGGCCTCAGAATAGACGTCGAAGTTTAACGAAATAAAGAGGTTACACGCCTAATGCTGCTACGCCGCACAAGCTGTGGCCGCAGAATATACGTGGAAGCTCAACGAAATAAAGAGGTAACACGCCTAATGCTGCTACGCCGCACAAGCTGTGGCCTCAGAATATACGTGGAAGCTCAACGAAATAAAGAGGTAACACGCCTAATGCTGCTACGCCGCACAAGCTGTGGCCTCAAAATATACGTGGAAGCTCAACGAAATAAAGAGGTAGCACGCCTAATGCTGCTACGCCGCACAAGCTGTGGCCTCAGAATATACGTCGAAGCTCAACGAATTGTGAAAGCATAGAAAAAATGAAAAATGGTTGGAACAGCGTTCTATCATATTTCGAAACACTAATTATAAAACATAAACCGGCAATGCCCTGTAGGTTTTAAGCAGCAAGATGTGGTTTTACAAACTTATTCCAGGCTGCTAAAAACTACCAGTTTTATGACCTGATTTCTATCAAGTAAAACTACTTACAATAGTTCGCAGAACCAACCATAAAACTACAGATTTATTTCACATTTCTTTTTGACTTAACTATTGCAGCGGTTAGTGATACAAATATGTAAGTTAACCTGACAATAATTGCCTTAACATATTGCTCCGATTTATTTTTAACATCATTCAAATCAGCTTTATCCGATCAGATGAATATCAAAACACTCCTATACGTCATATTTTATAGCTCATTACGATAATTCTTATTCCTTTTATGACAATTAGCTTACCTCACACATAAATAGGAAATATTAATAAAAATGTTTCATAATAATTATCATTCTAACAACCTTATCAAGAATGTAAATATCGAGTTACTTTGAATGTTCGTTGAGATTATAATTTATTTACCTCCGTATTGCAGACTAATATATGGTTAAATCAATGAATTATTATTAAAAGTTTACAATTGACGTCAAAACCACGTTGTTTTGGTCGTTAAGCATTTAGTTACAACTTATAATCTCTTCAAATCAGATATCAATCATTGGACGTTTTGTTGGAACCCACGTTTATATTGTCGTAAAAACAGTGCCGTCTTTAAAATTTCACCAGTGCAGTGTATCGATATCAATCATTGGACGTTTTGTTGGAACCCACGTTTATATTGTCGTAAAAACAGTGCCGTCTTTAAAATTTCGACAGTGCAGTGTATCGATATCAATCATTGGACGTTTTGTTGGAACCCACGTTTATATTGTCGTAAAAACAGTGCCGTCTTTAAAATTTCACCAGTGCAGTGTATCGATATCAATCATTGGACGTTTTGTTGGAACCCACGTTTATATTGTCGTAAAAACAGTGCCGTCTTTAAAATTTCGACAGTGCAGTGTATCGATATCAATCATTGGACGTTTTGTTGGAACCCACGTTTATATTGTCGTAAAAACAGTGCCGTCTTTAAAATTTCGACAGTGCAGTGTATCGATATCAATCATTGGACGTTTTGTTGGAACCCACGTTTATATTGTCGTAAAAACAGTGCCGTCTTTAAAATTTCGACAGTGCAGTGTATCGATATCAATCATTGGACGTTTTGTTGGAACCCACGTTTATATTGTCGTAAAAACAGTGCCGTCTTTAAAATTTCGACAGTGCAGTGTATCGATATCAATCATTGGACGTTTTGTTGGAACCCACGTTTATATTGTCGTAAAAACAGTGCCGTCTTTAAAATTTCGACAGTGCAGTGTATATTATAAACTGTACGCTTGTGATGAACTTAAAAATTGGATTCATGTAAAGAAATATTTAAAATTTTTTAGCACAAAATTAAACCTTTGTAGCATCTCACTACACCAGCATATCTAGCGTAGCTGAACACGCTGTGATCGGGGCCTGTGGTGTAATGGTAGCGCGCTACTTGCAAGCTAGAGATCCGGGCTCGAATCCCGGCAGGTCCAATGAATGATCGCTCGTGGATCCCTTCAATCGGTGAACCCGACGTGATCCCCTGTGCGGAGTTTCTTCACACAGCTAGAGCTCTCAACGCACCCTCGCTACGCGACTCCGCAGGGGAGTTATGGTTTCACAAACATTTATATAAATCTTATATAGGCATTCTTGTCTCGGCAACTTTATGATGATGTTCATTATAGCTGGGAGTAGTGAGTAGATTGCGTTCAACAAAATTTATTACAAGTTTTCCACTACAGTTGGCGGTTAAATAGTCATTTATGTATTCGTTTATTTATTATTTAATAGTATGGATTCACGAGTATGAAAATTTCCATTGATATCAGCTTGAGCTTTATTGATATGAAAAATAACATGAGTGGATCTTAAATTTAGTTCGGTTATGAAAGTTAAACCAGCGTGTACAAGCGTGTTCACAGGCTCAAAGTTTTTGCTCAAATTTTGAGCTCTAATTATGATCGAAATAAGACAAGTCCACAGTTTTGCATTTTTATTTAAAGCAAATATATCTTTGGTAAAGCAAATGTTTTTTTTGTTTTGAACAAATCCTTCGATTAATATGACTGTCTAGAACGTATGAATGGATGTGTCCATATAGAAACCTCAGCCAAAGCTTAGTATTTGCAGAACAGCATAGCATGATTTTACTTCCGCGACCAAAAGTTACACCGGCCCCTGAGCTCATACATCCAACGAAGTCTTCAACAGCTATAAACGGGAATTTTTATGATATAAAAATAATTTATACCGATATTGGCGCAGATAGTTTCGAAGCCATGAGAACCTTCCTTTCACCCAGCTTATATATTGGCAAGAAATTAACACCGTATTGCTCAAACGTAAATAGCCAGCTAAATATCTGAATATGGCATCTCATATGTTAAAAATATTATTATTTATTGCAGTGCTTTCTTCTTATATAGCTGGTTATCATATAGAAATAGTCAACATGCCAAACTCTAAAAATTTCATGTCGTATAATTCGAAATCTATCAATAGTCGACCTAACAGTCGCTTTAAACAACCCGCATTTAGGGCACACAAAACAGTTGGAAAATTACTTGAAGCGTCTGCAGCTAATAAAGCAAAAGTTGAACAACTTAATGTAGTTGTTAAAACACTATACTCCAACGACCTTGACGTTGGTGGACTAAATGTGTAGCTCCGTATGCTTCTAGTCCATCTGCTCTGATATTATAAGTGGCGATGGCAATGCTTCCGACTGTCCGTAAAGCCATTTATTCGGCTGATCCAGTGGTTAAACGTATGTTGGGCGAGGTTACCACGCAGCATTGCCTTTATTTGACGCTTCCCGTCACAACGGCAGCGTCAGAAGCCTTCGAATCACTCGAATGTCTCAGACTGGTCATTATGTTTTGCACTGTTTGAAAGAACAAATTTGACATTAACGCCGTAATTGCTGAATTTTATACAAGCAATGATAGACGTTAGCAAATATTTCAAAGTGTAAAAAGTTTCAATCTCAGTCTCGAATAAAATATTTTTCCATGGAGTGATTCGGCACCTTTGGACCCTGTGTGCGCAATGCGAAAGTTACGCTTAGAGCTACAGTTATCAAAATTATATTTTAAATTTAGCACAACAGATCTATCACTTGTACCTCTAACCACTTAGTGCATTTGACGTTGCGCAACAATTCCCTTTTGCACTAAGTTGTTTTTGACTTAGCATAGTCACCACGCGGAGTTTTATGAGACGAGATTGTTTGTTCCGATATTATATACAATCTATGTTGACTGCGTGAAACTGAGGTGACGCCCTATACAGAAGACAGAACCTTAGCGTACCCCGCCCCGATTCAAAAGGTTCCAACGTCTATGACTCGTACAACAACAATTGTTTCGACAACAACCAATGGACAGCATTGTAGTGATGAAATTCGGCGTGTGCTGTATGATTGTACTCATGTTGCTGTTGGGACATTGTTTGAGCAAACTTAAGAATCCGAGCAATTAGCTCATTGGCTAGTACACATTATCGTCACCCGAGCGTTCTAAGTTCGAACCCTCGAGGTGGCAAATAATTATTCATTCACACTCGAGATATAAACTAATCCAAGGCTTAAATGAATAAATTTCGAGATGACGATTTTTCAAAAATGAGCGACTTCGTAATTCGGAACGGTCGATTTCGATTTTATTTAATATTTGGGTACCCAGCTGAATTTTACGATAAATAGCATCGTGAATATAATATTACTTGAAATAAGTCAATTATTCCAAAACCTTTTCATGTGGTCACATGTGAAAGTAAACGTGCCATAATTTGTCTTATTTAGTGAGGAAACATAACTATCAGTATTAAGCTGCCAAAAACATAAATTTTCAGCGTTCTCCAAATAGCATGCCTCCGCCACATTTAGTGGTTTTGTAAAGCATATTTCCGCCAAATATGCAGCTCTAGAAAGCGGCGTTTTATAGCTGTACTAACCCGATTAGGCGAAGAATTAAGTCCCGGCACCTATCCAGTTACAATGACGTACTAACTATCAGGAATTTCTAATGCGACGATTTAAAGTCAAAACTTCAAGACTATTGACAGTATTAACGTTTCGTGGGGTTTCACAAGAAAAATGTCACCTTCGCAATTATTGTCAATCTTTATTACCATGTATTGCTTTCATAGACTGAAGAAAGCAATACGACTGTTTTCTTAAATTGTGTCTCCGAGAGATTGCTGTTTTTAATGAGATTTAACGTAAAATGTGCAAAAACTGGCTATCAAGCATTGGTCGTTAAAATGAAAAATAGCACAAAACTTAGTACACATCTAGAGTGATATATTTGTGTATTTTCATCCTGGATTTTAGTTGGAAATGTGCAAAGTACCCGTGCATTTCCTGTATCTGCTACAGTTGTAGAGCTGTGGATTATCATCCTAGAGCTCAGTCCATGTTCCAGTGTGTCCGATTTTTTAGGTTGTCGTATTCAATTCCGTAGTTATTGCACCGATCTGCATCAAATTTTTGCGTTTATGTGAAGCTAAGTTGTATGCTATGAAAATAGCTCTCATTAAGAAAACACCAACTAACAAGCTAAACATTTTACCATGAAATCCGTGTGAGTTTCAATATTAGAAATAGCTATACCAACTAGGCTCAAAATTGCTTAGTGTACTGAGATCGATTTAAATAACTTCGTACCGATTTCTATGTACCATATATGTATCCTAGTCACAACAGCGTATACTTTAAACATAATAGAACAAGATGCCGAAAATATTTTCTCATCTTCTTGACATTTTCAGCGTTTATTGTTCGCGGACTGTAGTTTATATTTGTAGCCAAGCTAACTAACCATACGCAATTGCTTTTCACAACAGCTGCCTTACCTGTGCTGTCGTCAGGCTCGGGAATGCAATTTTCGCCTTCTTGCGCTTCATCGCTACTTTGGCAAATGTGACCGCTGCCGTCGGTAACGATCAGATCAGTACTCGATGTTGGCCAAGTATTGATCGCACTGCTCTGAAATAGTAAATCATACACTAGGCGCTATGCAATGCTCTAAGCATTTCTCAAAATTGAGGAAAATGCGTTTCAGAAATTTAAAACATCGACATATTCCCCTTTCCGTCAGAGCAATCTACCCCCTTTCGCTAAGCCGACACACATGATGCACTTATGGATTGACGCAAAACCGGCTTAATTACAAAATTAAAATGAAAACGCTAATTTTGTCATATGTACTTAAAACATAAACTGCTCCACAAAAATTGTCTACGGGTTCATATTCGGTTATACAGATATGTTGTCAATACCAACCGAATAGATCGTTCATAGTGGAATAAGGAACTAAAATCCGCCATACAAGACATATCTTGGATTAAATTCCTGTCAATATTGCTACCTCGCCTTGCATAATTTTGCACCGATTACTATGTCGCTGAATTATTTTCTGTAAGGCATGAATTGACTATGTTTCTAGTGAAACTAACAGACGTTCATTTTTGCACCCAACAGTTTGACTCATAGTATCCTACATGTTAAATTGTTTACAGTGAGGGGATATTTCTACAAAATAAGTCGTTTTAATCTTAGTTGTAGCATATGAATTAAAACTAAATGTTTACCTCTTGTGAAACAGAGATGGCTCTGGGACGTTGTCACTCAAAAATAATTATAAAGCCGTAGAGCCGACGACACACAAGTATGATGCAGCTTGAATGAAATAAGCAGTAACAGCTTCCACAATCATTACCGCGGAATAATGCAATTATAAACAACTATTTAGAATTTTGACTTAAAATACGTTATGAAGCATGTTATACCTGCTGGGTTTTTGACACTTCCGACTCGTCTTCTTAGTTAAATAAGTCGTTGAAGATTATTGTTGACTGAAATACTTAGAATAATGGACGTAGGTAGGGACACGGCGTTAGCGTAACATATGCTTCGAATTTTCTTTTCGCACCTTATCATTGTCAGAATTGGTGACCTGAACGAAATGTCTCAAGAATTTTAAACACCGACTGATTTTAAATTGATGTGTCTGATGTGTCAATTTATGTCTTAAGGTATGGACTACGGCCAGATGTATCCAAAAAGGTAGTGAAAATGTTTTTTTATTTCCAACTGCCTGACACTGTCCCTGTTGAGCATTACAAGAAGAGCTAAAGACAAAGATTCAATTGGTTTTGGCTTCAGAGGTGGTTTTAATTTGTTGTTTCCAGTTCGGGCATGGCTTCAATTAGTTTTACGCCGAATCAATTGCTTCAAACAGCGTTTGTGTTCAAGTTTCACGTTGACACTTTGTGTTTTACACATAATTTAAACTGGAGCCAAACGACAGATATGCCAAATTAATTTTGCTCAAGATTAAAAATAATGAGCTCATCATTTTTTTGGATTTATAAATTGAAATGTTAGCCTGAAACTGCTTCTCTAATGCTGAATCAGTCTGAGTCGGATTACAATGGCAGCGGCTGTTTCTATTAGTCTTATTGTGTTTTCAGCGCATAATGTCCAGATTTAAACAGAAATAAGTTTTAATTTGGACAGAAACGATCTGACAATTCTCACCACTAGCGATTCAAAATCTTTTTATCTCATAACATCAAGCTAATACCTTGGATTATTTATTCGGCACATAGCGAGGAATATCTCTGATCATCTCCAACTTGACTTACCTGCTGCATGCGATCATCCAAGTTTGTCGGCGTTGATAGCGCGTCTGGAATTGCTCTGGTTGGCATTGATGTTGCAGCTGCAGACTCATCAGTGTGTCGATGAAGCCTATAAAAGTAGTATGATCATGTAAAATCAGAGAAGCATCTCCGCCCTGGTGATACACGTAATAAGACATTTGATTTTGAGAATGCAAAGAATGTCGCTGGAGTAGCTCACGGAATCAGGATAAAGAACTTAACAACACTGGAAGGCAAATTTTTAGCTATTTTTTCTGGTGCGCTTAGCTATCAGGTTCCCTTAACGTTACTGTGAATGACATGATTTATTCATACTACAGACAGCATACACTTGCTAATAAGCACAAAAATCGATTTAATCAATAACCGACTTGTATTACCACTTTCGTGCGCTGCAACTAAGTTTCACTTAACTCGTTCACAATAGGCTTCACAGCTAGGCACTAAATTCTTCATTCTAAAACAGTACCCTCTGATTTTTGTCATAGCAACGAATTTATATTTGAAACTTGGCAATGGTCTCCTGTTTGCCTTGCTCTGTATCAGGCAAGTTCGGAGTGGCTATATCCTCGTAAAAACACCGAATTCTTGGAGGCTTGATAATTTTGTTTTCAATGACGGCCCCTCGTCACCGCAACAAAGAAGGAAAGATGATACATTTCATTTGTCAATATTCCAAATGTCACGTATGAATTGAATGTCGTGAGGTGACGATGTCATTCACAAACTGGTCAAGTGTTGTATTTGATAATCAGTCGAAACAGCTTTCACAAAGGTTAGGAAGATAAACTGTACTGAATACTATATGTGTTCTAGACAACCACAGACGCCATACGTACATATATATGTACATCGTATGAAGAAGCAGATTGTGTGTTTATCCCACTTTTCAAAAATATATTCACGAAAATCATGTCTCAAACCCTAACAGCTACTATTTTTGCAAAGCGTTAAATACAGAAAATGATGCCAATGAAACGCTTATGTTCCTGGAATTTAGCAAATGTCTCGAATATGTTTTGCAATAAAATTCGCCATGTAGGATTCATGGTTTGCTGTTCGCACAAGCTGGTCCCGCAAAATATATTTTTGATATCTATACCCTACATAATTTTTGACATCTAAATATAATAAAATTCGATCGAGTTCAAGGACCTAGATAATATTAGGAACCCTCTGTGTAAACTACAAAGACATTTCTGACATGAAAATGCGTCCTGAATTAAATTGAACTTAGGTATCTTGGTGCTACAAGCAGCAAATGCCTTAATTTGAAAGATATTTCTGACAACTGAATAAACTCAGAGTTGAATTTAATTCAAGAACTTAGATAATATTAGGAACCGAATTGTGCGAAGTCTAAGAATATTTTTGATAGCTAAATGCACCCTTGAATAAATTCGATTGAGAACCCAACATAGTGCTGGCATTCGAAGGATATTTTCCAAACCATAACACATTTATTTAGAGCCTTTGAAATCTTTGATGTATGATTAATTATTTTTGCAGCATTTCAAATACGTTAGTGCACAGTTGTGTCAGGACTACACTAAGGATAGGAAATTCTAAGCAATATTGATATTTTCAAAAGTTCATGCCATTATTGGAACTAAACAGTTGATGCACTGACTTAAGCAAATGTCTTGGGACGTATGGTACCGTTTTAAAAATAGTCATAGTTTATGCCTAAGCCAAAGCATTAGATTCTGTGTTTAAATAAAGCTTTGAGTATAATTCTGCCTGAGGCTGCTACCGTGAACTTTGCCCATTAACCCATTTTATTGTTTCAAATAATAAAACATCGCTCCCTACAGAGTTAATACCTGACCCAGATGACCTAAAAATTAAATACGTCTAACTTGACATTTCCGTAGATCGTAACACGGTTGTCGTCTGACGCAGCGAGATCGAGCAAACGCAAGCCGTTGTATACGATACCGCTTATATATCCCGAGAACGGCTGACTAATTGCCGATAGTGTCTTCAACGAACGTCGTAAACGAACTAATTTCTTCGCTAGCGAAATTTGGCTGATTGAACTAATTTTGGCATATCCGCCGATTTGAATTACCGACTGGAAATTGAGGACTTCGAGTTTGCGACCTAAAATGACAGCGTAATTAGAAATGAAGATAAAGCAGTAGCAAGTAAAATTCTGATTCAAAAACACAGCTATTTCGCCTATAAAGTCAAAAATGATACCCTCGCACATTAACAGTAAAACCATCAAAAACGGTTTTAAAGTATGTTAAACATTAAAGCTCACTCTGAGCTTATTTACAATTTATTTCAGCGAAAATTAACCCCTAATAGAAAATAACTGGATTTATACTTGACAAAACAGTCAGGCCCTGACTGGTTTGAATAATCCCACATTATCTCGGGACAAATACAACGGAAAAGCATGCAGCAAGCAGGAATGGGAAAGGCCATGAACTGGGGTCTCAAAGCCGGAAAATCGGGTATTGCGTGACAAAGTCGGTGTAATACGGCCCCACGTAGGCCGTGGCTTTGGAAATATTGTATACTTCCCGGTAACCTTCATGTCAAGTCATTATCCGTGTCAAAACCTTTTTATCGTTTACTGGGTAGACGACGCGCGTCGTTGGGTAGACTGGAATTGCGTTATAAATGGTGACAGCATTGAAAAACAATGTCCACAGCGCACTCCAGAACACCATACAAAAAGGCGGAATGTAAAGCATATGCATTGGGCAAACCGTGAAGAGCTCACAACGAACAACAGATAACATGCTCAGGGTCGGATGTACCAGGGGAGCAGCCGGGTCGCCAGGTGGGGTGAGGACTTCGAGCTCCGGGGGAAAGAGGTGGGGGAGTGGGTGAGGCACCTGCGGTCCGCAAAAAGCCCTATGGGGTTGGGTGATCTGTTACGGGGTACCCGGGCAGTCAAGGGGGTCGAAACGAACCATTGATCCTTTAAGAAATTGCATTATCAACAAATGCAGACAGGCAAAGACGGTAATTTCAAATATAAACACAACTGCTGTAGTGAACGATCACCGCAGATTATACTGTGTTGCCTCTCAATATACAGGCGCTAACCGCCACCAGGAAGGCGTGATAATCAATTCCAACGATTAAACATGGGAAGCCAGGCAGCAGCGGGTAGTCTGGCGTTGACACTTATAAACGCTGTACAATCTTGCCGTGCTAACCAATCAGCTGGAAAACGATGAGCATGATGGTGGTTTCTGCAACAATTGCTATTGCTTTATTTCAGCCACTGAGCAGAAAATTATCGATGCAATCAAGGCGATTCAGACCGGTAGTGCAGATGGCTCAGATGGCTTGCCACCCGAGACATACCAAGCTACTTCATCAAACATAGCTGCACCAATACTGCAACAAATATGGGAGATCGAATTAGCTCGTAATATTTGGCGTTTAGCAGTCCCATTGTCTCCGAGTAAAAAAAGGCGGCCGATCCATATGCTCGAACTACAGGAGAACTTCACTCTTGAAGTTGGTCTTTAAATTTCTAGAGGTCATCTACGACAGCAAGTTCAAACAGTAAGTTCGAAAAGTTCGCAAGAGAAGGACAATGAGCGACCAGACAGAAGTACATCAGATTAACGACGTGCTTCAGGCATGTTACTAGAAGAAAGAAATGAATACGTCAACCGACCGACGTAGCCTTTTCAATTTCAAAGCAGCTTTTGACTCTGTTCATAGAGACTCGTTTTATAAAATACTAGAGTCCGATGGACTGTCGCGGAAGCTGACTGGCATAACCTGAGTACTGTACACGAACCATAGATGTGCTGTGTTACGCTCTAAAATCGACTGATATTAATCTCTATCACTCTTTTAAGTAAAGTTGGGAGTGAGACAGGGTTCAATTCTTTCGTCGACCCTGTTCAAAATTGCCATACACTGGGCCATGCGGACAGCTCTGCACACAGCAGGCGAAGATGTGAACAACGTGGGTGAAGACAGACTTAGCGACGCCAGTTTCGCTGATGACATTTCACTTATTGAGGAAAACTAAAGTCAGCTCCAAAACATGCACTATTGGGTGAACGGCACACGCAGAAGAGTAGGCTTGGTAAATAACGAATCGAAAACCACAATTTATATCATGTTGCATGAACGATTTTCCAACAATCAATTTTAACGCAACCTCAAACACGATGACCTAACGCGTTAAATGGAAAGCGCAATCTGCGGGAATTGGCCAATCGACACTACATTATTCAAGTGGGTCTCCAAATCTCACGCAGCTTTGAGCGGCGTAAAAAATATGGTATTCAAGAAATGTCACCACGAATACTAACCTCAGTATTACCTCAATGTTCTATCCGGAGCATTGTCTTCTATACCAGCGAAACATGGTTGTCATGCCGAGCGACATACTTCTGATAGGCGTGTCCGAAAATTTTTGCAGACAATCCTCGGCATTTCGAAATTTGACCGTCTCACGAGCAACATTCTCAGAACCCGGAAAGATGATTTGTTGTAAACTTATGATCTGCTAAAGGCTTAGACTACTAGGTCATCAATCAGGAAGAAAGACACTTCCACGCCCCAACGACTTGTAACGGCAAAGGCTGCAACACACTGGACCAAAGCAAGGAGCTATGCCGTCGTATCTTGCTAAGGTTGCCAAGTACTGCAAACATTGGTTCTGTCATATACCGGTGAAATAATGCCGCAAAGACCCAGTCTATCAGAAGTCTACAGAATCTACCAGTAAGACTAAAGTTAAATAAAATATGTTTCATTTCTGGATATTTATTTTGCTATAACGAAATTGTGCAACATTACATTACTATATTATAAAGCTAAGTTATGTAAATATATTTCTTTATTTTACATTCCATATGTAACAGGCCCGTTCCGGCCCGTTAGGTGTCTTTTGCAAGGTTTTGACGGTAAAATTGTTTAAGCGTACCTCAAACCGAACAGACAAGGTTTACAGGAACGATATTTTCATATGTGGTGCAGGGTGCCATGGTTTGTTAACTATATTATTCTGCTTGTTAACCTTGCTTATTAACATTTATTGCCTATTTTGTAACCTTGCTTATTAACGTTCATTGCCTATCTTGTTTGCTATAACCCATTGTTTTTCTGTGTGCGTTATCATTGCATGTATTATTTTTGTCTTGGATTTTCCCGGAACCGGATAGACGGAACTGCGTGGTATAAGGTGAAAGTGTAACTTGGCCGGAGTTTGATTTGGACTGAAAGGTAAGTGCTGCTGTAGGCTCTGAGAATGCCTTCGGAACTTGACTGCCCGCCGCAACACACACAAAACTTCGAAATTTAGACCGTCCGGGAATAGGAGGCCTTTGACAATTCAAGGGATTGGGAAGCAATCAAAATCAAGACTATCAATTTTACTTGGTTCAAGCGAACTGTAGCTCAATGGTCGCAAAAGTAAGCTGAAACAAATGGGTTACGGTAGTTTCCGATTATTCGGAAATAACGGGTATCGGGCCTGTCTGTCGGCCCGTAACAGTCCAACGGTTGGTATTTCCCGAAAATGCCCCGAGTACTTTTCGGTAGAGAATTTTCAGGGCTCTCGAACGAGCTCAAGACGTCACAAATCGCTGGAGGATTTCACGAGATATCTTGGGGACAAACAGGTGAACATTCAATCGACAGCCATTACTTACGCTAGATTTGGCTGGTGACCATGGTTCCGAGTGGACCTAATATAGGCATATATGGATATATGGTTATGTATATATGTGTGCTGTCTGATTTTTGTGTCTCGGTACGTCTATTTTTCCGCCTCACCGTGCCAATCCTTTCTTTGCTAATGTCCTTTGACGCCACAAAATTGCCTGACCCGCGCCACAGCAACTGGTTTTTCTTTTTACTGTCGAATCATTTATGAGAATTATGAGTGTTCCAAGTAAATTACCCATTGAGACATCTAACGAGACCAGACGGGTCTCGACCTGACCAGTCATCCCGCTGCTATATAACTTATTTGCCTGTTTCATAATGTACAACGAAAATTCAACATAAAATTCAGTTCGTTTTTACCAACTCCGTGTTTGACACTTGATCCTAAGTGGGCTCATGCGACCCCTCATTCTACTCGCCTGCTTTTGGCAAGCACAACGATATCTGGCGGGCCTCCGCCCGGCTCCCCGCTAGCTCACTATAACCCGTTAAAGTGCTCCCAGTTTGGCATGCCGACTGAAAGTGGGTACAAACCAACCGAAAATTTATCCCCAACTCGAAAGTAGGCAAATCGCCCCTCATTGCATGCACCACGCCGAGACCTCTCTAAAAATACCCGGCGGGCCTCCGTCCGTTGCCCCGTTAACGCGGGACAGCCGACCAACGCGCCCCCACCACCAGTGACACTCTCTCTATCTGTAATGATTTTAGTGCCCCTCTAATCGCTGCCGTTAAGACAGGAAAATCACGAATCGCCCTTCCAAGGTGAGTTCAACTATGCCCGGCGGGCGTCGCTCCGCCCAGCCGTTAGCGCGGGAAAGCCCGCTGAAACCCTGTATACTAATGTATGCCGGAACCCAAAATTGGGTCCCCACCCGCCACTGCGTCTAGCCCCCTCGTGTTTGGTATCGTTCGGCCCCGTTGTTCGTCCTGGGACCGAATTTCACCCCAGCCCCTCGAAAATCCCTCGGGAACCCCTGTCCCGCCTCCCTTCCCGTGCCCCTTCTTTTCCGCTTTTTCTTTTCCTTTTTCTCTCCCCCTAACCGACTTTTTTGGTCGGTTGTCGCTGTTGTCGTCGCTATGGCTGTGCTGTATCTGTTGCTGTTGTTGTGGTTGCTGTGTTGTTGTTGTTGTTATTCTGCGTATTTCTGGTGTGAACTTGAGCGACCTTTCTGTCGCTCAGGTCGCATGTGTGTCTCATGTGTAGTGTGTTTATGTGTTCATGAGTATTATATGTATATATGTATGTATATAGGGATATATGTATAGATGTATATGTATATATATGTATATATGTATAGAGTATATAAGGACACGACAAAAAACAGGACATACAGGGACAAGACGTACAAAATTCTGTTAAATTTGTAAGTTTTACGGACGAGCCGAACGCATACGACTAGGTAGGACGTGGGGCATGTTTAGGTCCCTCCTGTGGGCTCCCGCAGTTCCTGAATAGGACTCCCGATAGCTCAAACGATACATAGGAATGTGCTGCGCCCCGCTAAACAAGCTCATCCCCACCTTCGGTTCCCCCTTCGGGACGTCTAATGACGCCCTGCCGGGATATTCGAAAAATTGTCAGTCAGAAATGTTTGGCTTTATCTTATAAGCCGACATGTAAACGTGCAATATTTTCACGTTTACCCATGGATCTGGAAGTAAAATTTGGCTCCAGATGGACTCTTAATAAGCTTTTAAGTAGGTGATGGATGTGGAAGATAACTCGCTAAATAGCAGGAATTTGACCTTAAATCGACGAGTTAGCTGGTGGAAATTTGATGAATGAGGACAAGAAGACTAATTTTCCAGCATACTCCAAGTATCTTGTATGGAGAAGAAGGTTCAAAATTTTAAATTTGACGGGTGATCCAACCATTTTGTAGAACAGTTGGGGGATAACGGACGATTTAGGATTAGGTAAGAGAATTAAGAGATCTGAGTAATGATCTTCAGATCTATTTTTGACATAAATTTAAAAGTTACGATGGATAAGGTTCGAGATCTCGCTAGAAATTGGGCTAAAATTCACAGATGGTCGACCTCCGAGTATTCGGAGGCTTCAAATTTGATGTCGGCGATTTCGATTGAAGCCGACTCTTTCTAAAGGGGACCCCGGTTTACGATAGCTGTCAAAAATGAAATCCTGGGAATTTTTCGATTGGGCGCCCGGGTTTGAACTCAAAACGGTGGGCGTTCAAAGATCTTCTCCGATTGGATAGCGACAAAATCGCTATCCTCCAACAGCCGAAAATTTTGAGGCGACGACTACCGCGTCGTCTTTTGGAATCAGTTCGACTTCGGCAGCGCGGAGTTCGGTCGATTTTACTGACCGGCTCCGACGCTTGAGTTTATTGTGTGGTTTCGCAACTTATGTTACTCTTTCGTGTTTCTCTTTTTGATTTGCTTTTGGAATGGGATTCGACCGACGGAGGACCCGCGTAGACATCTTTCGTCTCGCGGAAGGGGACTAGCTATTGCTGTCCCGGATCAAATGTTGTAAGTCAGGAGGAGCTGCAAGAGTATGGGGGTTTATTTTTCCCCAGACATGAATGTAACAGACCAAAATTTTAGTTCACGGTAGCACGACTTGTTTTCATAGGGTACTGGACGTCCGTCGATGGACGCCCCACTTCCCACACTGATTAGCTACGTTTTTACATGTTTTTTGACAACCCTCCTCGAGTCGAGTTCCGTTTTGGGCATTTCGAGCAATTACACGGGGGTGTTGCGTTGCGAGCACCAGTCGAAATCATTCTGATTCCCCGTGGTCATAGGTAAGACAAATCAAGAAATGGACGCCTCTCGTCCGTACTTTTACATGACTTATTACTCTTGAGTTAGGGCCGTCGAATTTTCCTGAGCTGACCACGGTAAAATTTCACCACGAAACCACAGGGATTTGCTTATTTGCTTGTTTCTGACATTGGTTATGGTTTACAAATTTATAGCTTAGTGGACCATTCGATGCTCATGTCGCTGCTTGAGCTCAGACTGACGTTGCAGTTAGGTACGGAGGACTAGCCTCCGTCGGGCTTTAGGAAGCCCCTAAATTTTATTTATCAAGACAAGTTAAGAAAATTTGGGGAATTCAAAAGACCGAACAAATTTTAGGAAGCTCAGCTTAAGCTTAAGGTATTGGCACTCCGCAAGTAGCGATTTACATATATTCATTCTTTGTACGGTTTGCCCGTATTCGATTTGTTCACTATGAAGAGGTCATCACTGACATGGTATAGGACTCAACCCCCGACTACCCGAGTTCTCAATAACCCTATGATACTATTTGCTAGGATCTCATACCGGATACGGCCTACAATGGTTACTCCGAAATCACCTTGGCTAGACCATAAAGTTTACTAGAGTTCAGTATCACACGTACACGTGGTTAAGCTTGACAATAGCCCGTAGGAAACTCCCCGTCTCTAAAATAAACCGACAGGACGGCTGGACGTCTCAATCGGCCACCGTACACGTGTTCAAAGGCGCGCTAGGATGCTCCAGGTTTAAAACAAAATCCCTAGACCAACTTGGTAGCAAAGAAAAATCGCGACCTCTTGTGAATCGTTTTGACCCCAAACCGAGCAAGTGCAAAACCCCGTTTTCTTTTTGGAGCATCTTAATCGCTGAGTTTAAGCAATTTTCTATTTTATCGCTGGTTGCCCGTTAGGCTATGTACTATGTTTGCCCTTGCTGTGATTTTTGCTGTTTTCCTCTCTCTCCTTTTTCAATTTCCCTTGTCAAGTTTCGATCCTGCACGGGGAATTTAAGCCCGCTACAGATACTTCTGTCCTATCCACTCGACTATCGAGTTCTGTCGAGTTTAGTTCAAATTTTAATGATAACTCGACTGCACAGCTTCAATGGTGCAGTCGAGACACTGTACAATTTCAATGCGTACAGTGTAATAATGCAATAGGATAAGCGATAGAGAGAGGACGTCAAAGAGAGCACCGACAAAGGAAACAACAGATACAAAGCAAGAAAAGGGAAAAGAAAGGAACCAACCCAAACTAACCCCAAAGAAAAAATACCCAAGACCGCCTGAGGACGCAAACCAGTCCATCGTCACACATGGCATCGGTCGGTGCGCCTACTTATCTAGATCACCAAAATAGTTACATGGGGCAACCCTCCAAATCGACTAAAACTCCGTCCCTTGCCGTCATGACGTAGTTCAATTGATACTCCGCCACCAAAATCAACCGCATTGCCACCGGCCTACCGGTTGTGGACTATTAGGACTCGGGATAATCAAACTCCCGGCTGGACTACTAAAATTGCTGAGACAACGGCTATTGGAGGATTAGAGAAGAACCCGGCCTCGAGACGGAATGAAATAAGTGACTTGTTAGGGACGCTAGACAGCATTTGCAGGACAGGGAATGCACACGGACAGCGTTTTAACATCTGACCGCGATGTAGGCGCCTCGTTGGTTGAAACATGATTGGTAGCTTTTACTCGTTGACGATTATAAGTAATCGGTTGCTCTGACAATGTAATGATTTGTACCATATTTGATTTTTTCAATGCGACTGAGTTTTATCTTGTACGAAAAAATCTTAAAAATTAAAAATGTCTTAAAAATGTCTTAAAAAATACCCAAGACCGCCTGAGGACGCAAACCAGTCCATCGTCACACATGGCATCGGTCGGTGCGCCTACTTATCTAGATCACCAAAATAGTTACATGGGGCAACCCTCCAAATCGACTAAAACTCCGTCCCTTGCCGTCATGACGTAGTTCAATTGATACTCCGCCACCAAAATCAACCGCATTGCCACCGGCCTACCGGTTGTGGACTATTAGGACTCGGGATAATCAAACTCCCGGCTGGACTACTAAAATTGCTGAGACAACGGCTATTGGAGGATTAGAGAAGAACCCGGCCTCGAGACGGAATGAAATAAGTGACTTGTTAGGGACGCTAGACAGCATTTGCAGGACAGGGAATGCACACGGACAGCGTTTTAACATCTGACCGCGATGTAGGCGCCTCGTTGGTTGAAACATGATTGGTAGCTTTTACTCGTTGACGATTATAAGTAATCGGTTGCTCTGACAATGTAATGATTTGTACCATATTTGATTTTTTCAATGCGACTGAGTTTTATCTTGTACGGTAGGCCTATGCTTTCCCCGTACCCGGATTCATGCCCTGCCACTGCTGTAACAAATCCGCTCCCTTGCCCGCATAGTTCTCGAATTGCATGCGCCGCCGCGTGCTATTAAGAGCGAACTTCGAAGCACGCCAGACACATAACCCGAGCTATAGCGGACCTAGTTGCACGCCTCGGGTGCAGATTTTGGTCCGGTACTACCGGGAACGACTTCGCTTGCGCCACCCCTTTCTCTTTTGCACTGGACAAGGGAACGGATGTTCGGACGGGTAGATTATTACTACCGTAGTTTGTATTTACTTATGTATCTTACCAAATGCCCGTTGTTAACTGACACTGTACATAACTTTGAATAAACTCTTGAAAATCACTTGGCGTGTCCCGTGTTGTTGATCTCCTAGCGCAATAGGGACATTCAAATGAACGGGCCAACTCTGCGTGCCACGGCTTGACGAAGGGAATATTCCAAGCCCAGATACGTGCAGTTCGCCACCAGTATTTGTATATGAAAATTACGGAATTGTAGCGAGAGTGGTCCACCCAATTTGTCAAACGAATTCACTCGCGAAATCATTACGCTCAAGTCAAGATAAAATTTTCTAGGAAAACCTTATCGCCAAATACTGATATAACTAGGTTATCAGGATACCAATTAGACAGTCCGACGCTAAACTCTCAGGGAATGTCGGAACCCTGTGGGTCCCACATAGGCTACAACGAATCAAGTGTTCGATCAGGGATAAACTAAGTGGAACTCAAAATTTATCTTGTAAAATCAGACTTATCACGCATTTTACTACAAATTCCGCTGAATCAAACAACTTCCGTTAGGTTAGGATAGGGAATATTGGTATGACATTATGACCTGTGAGCAGGTTTCGGTGTCAGCCTCCCTGGGGACATTATGGCACTAAGTAACGGTGATTAAAGCCTTTGTTATGTCGTGTAATAGCATTGATGTGAATTGATAAACGATGAATTATATGAATTATTTAATTGAATTTATATGCCAAAGTCGAGAATATACAGGTTCACAAGTATTAACGAAGATAATTATAGAAGTATAGATCATAATATCACAGCCTTCAGGTTGTAAAAACGTCCACAAAATTGTAAGAAACCGACAGCCCGCGCGAAGCATCTAGTAGTACATCTTTGGTAAACTAACAAACTTAACGTTATTATTATTTCTGCCGGCCGAAGCTTACCGCTCCAGATAGAACCGGGTCTGCGGGGTACAGGGCGTTTCCCGATAGTGTCTGGCTTAAAAGTTTAATGCAGTCTACTATTAACTCGTACTTAAGAAGACACATGCACGTAGCTAGACTTCCGTTTCAGACGGAGCAAGGCTAATCCGGGGGAGGGGCAAGCCAATTTCGGGGGGGGTGAAAATTATTTGCGTTCATAAAATGTTCAATCACATGAAATTTACACAGCCTTTGCAGCAGTGAAATATCAAAGACAATATCTGTATTAAGTCACTCGATAGGAAAAGGAGACATATTCTAATCATCTTTCAGGTAACAGTTGTTGAGTACAAATGAAATGCCCCTTCGCAGTTTCAGAATATGGTATTGATATTTTCCAGTTGTTTTCTCAGGGTGTGCGAACTCAATCTTAGGTGGAAGGCGTTGCACACCTGGCACCCTCCCGCCGATTACATACGTGAGATGACAGAGCAGCGTCTCTTTGAGCAAAGAACTAGTAGATAGTTAAACGTTAGCAAATGTTAGCACTCAGAGTGGAAAGAAATTGAGGAATTCAGTGGCACAGTGAAAATTTCGAAAAATGGATATTTAGCCACATTTTTTATAAATATTGCGATTAACGCATCACAAAACTCATGCATAATTGACAGACATTTGTATACAGCCTCTACACATTGTGAAAAGGTTTTTGAAAAACCTGCTGCAGAAAGTGTGTCACCTCTATGAAAACTGTTACAGAAACTATGCGGCTTTTAGATAAAGTGCTGCAGAAGCTGTGTCAGTTTTTTAAAAAATTATTACAGAACCTTCGTCACTTTTAGGAAAACTGCTACCGCAACTGTGCCACTTTAAAAAACTACCACAGAACCTGTGTCACTTTTAAAAAACTACTACACAAATTTTGTCACCTTTAGGAAAACTGCTACAGAATCAATGTCACTTTTTAAAAACTTATACAGAACCTGTGTCCCTTTTAGAAAAACAGCTTCCGCAACTGTGCCGCTTTTAGGAAGCTACTACAGAAATTGTGTCAGTTTTAGAATACTTGCAATAATAGAAACCGTGTCACTTTTTAAAAAACTGCTACAAAACCTGTGTCACTTCCAGAGAAACCGCTACAGAAACTGTGCCAGTTTTAGAAAACCTGCTTCAGAAATTATGTCACTTTTAAAAAAACTACCACAGAAACTATGTTACTTTTAGAAAAATAACTGCTACAAAACCCGTGTCACTTTTTGAAAAACTGCGTCACTTTAAAAAAACTGCTACGAAAACTTTCCAGACGTTTTCAATGATAATGAAGCAGTTAAAATTCTGACCGACTTACTAATAATGTGCTTACCCAGTGGTTTCAAATACACCCAAGGATGGTGATCAATCTGAACTGAGCTGTTTTTTCCTGAGCGTCGAAATCGAACCACATGATATTGACCATCGTCAATCGCATGGTCTTTATCTATAACGATATGGTCATCATCGCCAAGGTTGTATTCGACACGTACGCGGCCGCTCGCCTAAAATGAATTATTTACAAATTCTTAACAGAAACCGTTTGTGATTCGATACATTGTTTTAGTGACAGCTTGCATAAGTCGATATTGGAAATTGAATATTGCCAGCTCGGGAAAGTGAGTTAAACTGGAGGAGTCACAAATGTAGCGAAAAACTCGTCGGCGGTATAAACAATGACGTGAGATGAGCGATTTTATCGATTTGAAAACTGTAATATTGTCCCAAGCAGAGCTATTGAAATGTTGATATTTGTAAAACATGACGGTAACCTAGACGGCATTTAAATGGATGTGGAGAATTAAAGTGAATCCATCAATCCAAATAATTTCTTATACATAGCACAGTCGAGTGATGATAAACTAGTGGTCAATGCGAGTCAGGCGCTGTTGTGTGACAAACATCATTTATCGGATATTGAATTGATAATAAGGTAACACGCGCGTCCAGTTGTTTACGTTGTAAAAACTGAATTCATGAATAAGGAGTTGTTGCCAACAAGATATCGCTGCCAGAGTCGGAAGATAAAAATCGTTTTGCGATTTAATAGTTTTTCCAACTCAAATTTTCGAAGCAATTCAATTTTCCAATTTTCTCTAAGGCTATTTCTTTTCGCCACAGCTACGTCAGTTAGATTATTAGTATACGGTAAAGGCGGTGCTAAGACCAACGGCATTCTTAAAATGACTAAAAAGATTCTGCAGTTAGCAACGTGTAATTTTGTGAGATATACATCACTTTACGTCCTTTGTGCTCTAAACACAGGTGATGAATTTTTCTCATTTTCCAACTGTTTTACATCAAATATAACACTAACGACAGTATTACCCAGATTCTATGAAAATGTTTCGTAGCACTAATCTTACCATTCCGACACAAATGTTGTCAAAGGATGATGCCGAATCAACCCTAAACAAAATGGCATCACCAACGCCTTGATCACACTGTATACCGATTGCCAAATGATCAACGGTGGTGCTTTGTGAATCGTCGGTTGGGTGGCGAAATACAATCAGACCAGGTCCCGGTCCGAATTTATACGCCGTACTTCCTGAAAATATGTCGATACAAAAAATCCAATAGTACTCAACAAAATCCCGAAAACGACATGATATAATCTCAAAAAGAATTTTAATTTATTAACTATTAATAACTTTACAGGGTGCGTTGTTTCTTTAGCCATTATGCGGGATAATTTTAAGACTATATATAGATTTAGAATTTGTGTATGGAACACAAATTTCTTGGTCGCATCTAGGAAATTATTTTTCTCTACTACAGATAGAATCTAAAAATTCAGTGTTAAAATTAGCTTTCACATTTAAATTATAGCGAAAGCACTATTTTGTCAACTGGTACTTTTGTCAAACTGATAAGAATTAATAAAACCAGTCCACCAACTTTAACTGAACCTTGGGAGTTAAATACTGCTCGAACTGCGCCGAATTTCATTTTTTAGATAATTTGTCCCAAAAATCGAGCCAGTGCCTATTTTGTAGTTCCTTTCTGTTTTTACACACCGTTATGTATTTTGGAGCTATGAAAACAAATAGTCTGATGGCGTTTATTAAAAACTCTATTATAGAATATTATGTATAGATGTGTAATAAAGCTATTTCTGATGCTAAATTTTGAAAGAATAAGCCCCACGTAATTTTGGTTTTAAACTCGAACAAAAATTCTTCTTAACACATTTACATTATATTTATTTAGTCGACCGAAATTAATTGACATTAGAATTTGTTTGACTAAATTAATGCAGAGTCATCAAATTCTATTCTGAAAAGACCTTTCATATTAATACCTTCAGTGCACCGTGGCCCAGTAAACGTTGTCATACTGCAGTCACAGCTAAAATGCGTCCAGTGTTGAATGCACCTGCCTCCATGACCACACGTTTCATCACCAATGCACACCGATTCTGGTTCTGCAACGATAACAGGAGGATTGTAAACCAAAAGCAACGAACACCATAGTTGAAATGTTACAAATTTTTCATTATATAATCTAATGTGGATACAATTTGTCGCAGAAAAACTAAAGTTTACTGCGACTCAGTTGCAAAGGGCAAATTTCAGCACGCGTGCGATTTATGAAGAACCCGATAATCTTCAAATTACTGGGTTCATGCAAGATTTCGAAAATTACTGGGCGATTATAATTTAATAGCACTTACAAATTTCCAAATTACTCGCAGTTACTGGGTTTTATGACTAGCACCCAGAAAAATGTGTCTACAGCGCCAAGTTCAGAGAAATTTTTTATTCGCACCGTCACGTTTAAAATGGATAATCTATAACTTTAACCACCGCACAGATATACCAAAATTAACTACCAATTCGATGCCTGAGGAAACTTTTACTTAATCACATATTCATGCAGAAATCTATGTATGATAGTCTATTTGCAGAATGCGTCATCGCATATTAATACACCGAAAATACAAACACCTCAGGCAACACATCCTGAAATTATAGTGATTAATGAATGACTATCAATTAAAGCCAAGAAAACATTTAATGCTTAACTGTTTTAGAAACGGTGATAAGAATCTGTTTTCGCCGTTTTCAATAAAATTAGCTGTAGTATTTTGAAACAAGCGTTGTTACTAAAACTAATATTTGGCTAGTTGGGATCGGCGATTAGCTTGGCTGGTGCGCTATCATCTCAGTGCCATTCTCTCTTTTGACGTAAATTGTAGAAACGACATTTCTGCAGCCAAAAAATAAACGAAGAATGCAATGTCTTCGATGTTGGGAGAAAGTAGTTTATGCTAAAATAAATTGGTAGTTGACATTGGTTTAACAGTTTTGAATTAATAGTATTTTGTGCTAAGTCACCATCACGTTTGTCTGTTAGTAGAATAGGCAATGGGTGCTCTGAATTCATGCAACACATTTCATTATCTTTTTAGCGAAACTAACTCGTAATTTGATAGCATAAATCCTAGCGTTCAATTCAAATTTTATTAAGAGGAAAGCTTGTCATAAACATGACAACGAAATATATACAAATCTTGGTCGACAGCATTGCTTTTAGCAATTTATACTGTAGTTTGGACGAAGCTAGAAAAATATGGACTATATGTCTTATAGGCACACGCACTGTCAAAATCTAATCTAAACACTGCCCGACATCATTTAACCATTAACAGCAGCAATACGTAGGCAATTTTGACACAAAAATGGTAGTTTCTGATCTCTTATTCAACTGCCAAAAAATTTATTGGATAGATGTCAGGGCTGCAGTTGCAGTAGCACAGGCCATCTGCACTGTGAAAATTTTGATAATGTCACTTTACCAGTTACCATGTTTAAGTGGAAATAATATTCGACGTGATTTTGGTTTGAAAGTGGACTTTGTTATGTTGTGAACCAGCTCTTGGAAGAGATGCTTACAGAGCAGGGCTTCTAGCTCTATTTGCCGATAGTTAACTGTAATCAATGGTAACGAAATTCAGTATACGTGCCCGATTGTTCTCGAGCAATAGCCGTTGTTGTAACAAAACTTTGGTTTAGTGCGATATGAAAATTTTGATACCGTCACTTTACCAGTTACCATGTTTAGGTGGAAACAATATTCGACGTGATTTTGGTTTGAAAGTGGACTTTGTTATGTTGTGAACCAGCTCTTGGAAGAGATGCTTACAGAGCAGGGCTTCTAGCTCTATTTGCCGATAGTTAACTGTAATCAATGGTAACGAAATTCAGTATACGTGCCCGATTGTTCTCGAGCAATAGCCGTTGTTGTAACAAAACTTTGGTTTAGTGCGATATGAAAATTTTGATACCGTCACTTTACCAGTTACCATGTTTAGGTGGAAACAATATTCGACGTGATTTTGGTTTGAAAGTGGACTTTGTTATGTTGTGAACCAGCTCTTGGAAGAGATGCTTACAGAGCAGGGCTTCTAGCTCTATTTGCCGATAGTTAACTGTAATCAATGGTAACGAAATTCAGTATACGTGCCCGATTGTTCTCGAGCAATAGCCGTTGTTGTAACAAAACTTTGGTTTAGTGCGATATGAAAATTTTGATACCGTCACTTTACCAGTTACCATGTTTAGGTGGAAACAATATTCGACGTGATTTTGGTTTGAAAGTGGACTTTGTTATGTTGTGAACCAGCTCTTGGAAGAGATGCTTACAGAGCAGGGCTTCTAGCTCTATTTGCCGATAGTTAACTGTAATCAATGGTAACGAAATTCAGTATACGTGCCCGATTTTTCTCGAGCAATAGCCGTTGTTGTAACAAAACTTTGGTTTAGTGCGATATGAAAATTTTGATACCGTCACTTTACCAGTTACCATGTTTAGGTGGAAACAATATTCGACGTGATTTTGGTTTGAAAGTGGACTTTGTTATGTTGTGAACCAGCTCTTGGAAGAGATGCTTACAGAGCAGGGCTTCTAGCTCTATTTTCCGATAGTTAACTGTAATCAATGGTAACGAAATTCAGTATACGTGCCTGTTTGTTCTCGAGCAATAGCCGTTGTTGTAACAAAACTTTGGTTTAGCGACCTAACGAATAACCTACCAAGAGGATAATCTACGTTTAACAGAAAACTTTGTTATTGTTGGTTTCTAATTTAGAACGTTTTAAGGCGTGTATGGCGAGCTATATGTCGCAATATGTTAAAGAATCCTAGATGACTGTTATCCATACCTACAACTTCAAGCTACATTTGAATATTTCCGTCTTTGAGTTCTGAAACTAGAGAGGTCATAACCACTTTTGCCGAATTAATGGTTGGTATTACCTGGGGTAAACCCAGCGGTAAATAAAATATATTAAACGCTACGCTAAGACGGTTGGGCTAGCATGATCACTCAATTTATAAATGTTAGCAATACACGTCTAAGACTTGTAATTCAGTGGCTTGCTATACGAAGTTAGCAGCAAACAGGAAAGTTGTTAAACAAATTATTGCTTGTTTTTCTTGAGCAATAATTGGTCTAGAAACATACATTAGACGTATGAAATTTTCTGACGTATAGATCGATTCAATGAAAAGTTAAAAGACAAAATATTTGTAATTTTAGATTTAAAATATCCGTTTTGGCCGAGTAATTCCACTTTTACTTTGGAACCACTACTAAGTCAACAAACTGCAAGCATATTGCGTCATAAGCAGATGTACCGTAAACATGTATTTTTAACCGAAGCAATCATTTCCAAGTAATATGTGATAACAGCAAAGTTACACTAAATTTGTCGAAAGCTTTTCCCTGGTGGAGAGGTTGTTGGTTGTTTATTTTGTAAGGTATCTATTTAATGGTGTATGTGCTATGAATGTTGAAAACAAATTGTAGCAACGTATCCCAAACTACAAACTCAACCAATAAGGTATTGTCAATAAGATGGCTTTGACAATGTTGTGATTCCGTGAAGACTTATTCGGTTTATGTCATTACTGCATGTAAGTTGGCTTATACCACGTACCTTGGCAAAATTATACCACAAGTTTGCCCCTTACTAGGCTATAGACGATAACATCTTTAATTTAAACTGTTTTTGGCCAAAAATCAGGGTTTTGTTCAACCCCTGATTGCAAGCAAAAGGAGATACGTATAAATTATTTCCTTGTATGTGCCATTCTATGATCGCATTGAATGGTAAAAAAATTTAGAATTCCGCCAATCAGTTGTCAAGTTGTGTTGCAAAAAAAACGTATTTTATTAATGTATATTGCAGCTAGGCAACAAAATATTCTATTTTAAGATAAATTTATTCAGTAATAAATGAAAAACTACATTTTGCTAAATTCAGTTGTTTGGTAGCTGTTGCCTGCAAGTAACTGCATGTTGTCCATGGCCATTTTGTAGACATACCCTGCTGTGCTATAATACCCACATTAATATTTGCCTTGAGAAAAAGCTCAAAACAGGATAATAGTATTGCTGAATTAATGTCTGCATATCTCTAGAGTAAGCACCCAACGGTAATTAAGGGACTTTACACCTCAGGTTCATTAAGCAATACCAAGTGATATACTTGTTTCCTGTACAGCTCTCCTAGACTTGATATCATCTAGATTTTTTACTGTTGGTTCCCGACGTTTATTAACTATGCTATTTCGTTGCGAACATCTATATGAACATACATATATATTCATACCTTCACATCCGGCAGTAACATCTTGAGACTTGCTTGCTTCGGTAAGCAATGAAATCGGAGTAGCGTTTATTTCAAATGCGCCGAGACAGCCTTTAAACCCTTGCGCAGCCCCGCCACTGCTCAACGTTGGTGGTAGACGGCTAATCAAACTATTGCTGCCCGAATCCAAGTTGAGTCCTCCTACAAACAGCAATCCCCCGGGCTGTATATTGAGGTTAAGCTGGAATCTTCGATCGGAATCGCTATCAGAGGGAGTTGAAGTTAGGCGGTGAACGGATAAACGACCATCAACAATTACTTTAATCTCAGCCGTATCCCTCGGCTTTATTAGCGATATGTGGTGCCACTTGAGATCATTTAACCGAGGATTGGCACTGTTGTAACTAGGTTCCTGAGTTTCGGGACTACTCACGCGCAGTCCATCGCCAATGTCAAACGAGACACGAACAAAACCATTTTGAAGTTCGATTGCGAAAAAATCTCCGTCAACAGTACTATCAGCCATAGAATTAATCGGGTTACTGACGTCTGCGTATAGTTTCCAGTCTACATCAAGTTTTTGACGATATGGATGCGAAGAAATGGAGTCAATAAGTGCATTAAATTTCCCTGGATGTGACAAATTTGGCAATGTTTGAGCATATTTGCTGGAAATAAGTTCTTTTTGTCGCCTATATCGTCCATTGACATACTTATACGAAGTGCCACGCTGCATTTGGCCCGAATTTTTTCCGATACTAGGACCTTTCAGAACTGAAGGCCATCCTGCTTGACTAAACAGCATCAAACAATTAGGCTCAAGTGTACGGAATGCGAATCGTATAGAGAAGAAGTCAGGAGGAATTAGAGCCGCTGGTAATACTGCGAACGCCCGACGTGAATTGAACGAAAATGAATTTCGAACTGGGCCTGCTCCGCCGGGGGGTACGACAGGGTCTACGACAAATATTTCGCCACTTTTTTCAAACGAGGCACTTTTGCTTGGTGTAACGGATCTCCAGTGGGAATGTTCGTACGGATGAGCCGTTGGACCTGGCACTATCGCCGTTGTGGTGGAGCGCTTGGCGAGTAAGGCAGCTTCATGAAAAATATCACGGCCATTGAAACGAAGGCTTGCCATTGAGCCTGAAACGTTAAAATCAACTTTAAAATTTGGTTAAAATGCGAAAATTTAAAAATTAAATAATTTCGATACTAAATCTTTACATATAACAGTTAAGGGGTTCCGTAGACACTTACATTCGGATATCAGTACCATTGCTTAATTTGTTTAAAACTTAATACTTTCTCCATTTTATTCATTGCTTTTTGTTAAAGTTAACTTTTTGCTCACTTAAAGTTGCCCTCTTTGGAGGGACATTCGAATAGAAAATGGATCTAGTGAATAAAATTATTATTGATTCCGTTTCATTTAATTTGAATGATTTCTTGAAACGCAAAAATTTCTTGAATAAGAGTACCCATGTTTCAACGAAGTAAACATGTGCGTAGTTTGAACATCCGTAAGTACACATTCCATTGTTGTTAGTCATTGTCTCATAGGAGGCAATGGATGGCTATCGTCTTGCAGCACCGCACTTTCAATACAATTATTCAAACAACATCTTTAAAGGGCGCTTGACTTTAACGTTGTTGCCATGATGCAGCGTTCACAGAGAGTTATATGCAGTCACTGGACATTGTGGTGAAATTTTTGGAAAAGCTGCTACCGACGAGGTGTCACTTTTAACACAGCAACTGGGTCAATATTCGAAAAATTGCTACAGAAATTCCGCCACTTTAATAAAAATTGCTATAGAAACTGTGTCAGTTTTATAAAAACTGCTGCAGAAACCGTTTCAGTCTTAGAAAAGCTAAAGACAATACGTGTCACGTTAAGAAAAACATAAATTGTGCCTCTTTTATATTGAGCAACTTTTAAAAATATTGCTACGGGTGTAGTCATTTTCTTAAAATCAGTATTTAGGTTGCAATGAAAACTAGTATCACGCAAGCGAAATGGAAACGGCGCGGGGTTGGTGCCATCTTTAGCTGTGGCAGGTTATCTGTATCTATAAACTGTAGCAGGTTTCGTGTTTGCTGTCAAATACCAACGTAAAACATCTGAAACCTTGCTAGTCTGACAGTAATTAAAGAACACTACCTATTTTCCGTGAGAAAAATAAACCTAATAACTTTTGCGTTCGAAAAACCTAATAACCTTTGCGCGAGATAAAACCTAATAACTTTTAGACGCAGAAACCAACTCAAAAGAAATTAGTATAGTTTGTCTTTCCACAAACAAATAACGTGCCATATAATGCAAAAATAGGGTAACAATGGTGGCTTATTGCTGCAGTTCTATGACTCTAATTGAGGCACAGGCATACTCAATATGTTTTGACGTTTACATGAGTTGTCGAGGATGGGCACAATTTAGGCAAAACTGGTGCTGTCTTCTGTTTTAAGAAGGTCACTTACCCAGTGAAGAATAAAGAAAGCACAAAGCAAAGACGGCAGGCTACTGATCTAGTGTGACCTGCCTTAACAAGCAGAAATTTAATATCCGGAACAAAGTGTGAAAGTTCGATAACACTACAGTATAAAAAAGGGCCCTCCTAAAGCAGGTAGGGGAAATCAGGGTAGCGTCCCATCATCTTTTACGGTATAGGCCCCATATTCTTTGGACCTCCAATCATCTCTCACACCCAAAAGAGGTCTCATAGAGATAGCCAACTGATGATGCTAAATTGTTGTTCTTTTTTTGGTTTTTTAGGGTAATAGAAGCCTTGTTGGTAAACTATTTCCCAAAAGCTTCGCTTAATATCGTTTACCCCGCTTCCTCCATGGTTCAGTTTTTGCCGTTTTTTCCAATGAAAAATGTTTCAGGGCTTTATGTCCTTAAAGAAGTTCAGGTAGTGGCTCTAAATTCAGGGGTCGAAAACGTAAAAAATATGGATTTTGTTTTTTTCACTTTTGACCATAACTTTTGAAAGCTTTTGGACCGATTTGGCTCATGTATATATATTGTAGAAAACGCAATGGTCTATGTAACAATGTATAATATATCTCAATAGGTTGCCCTGGTCACAAGATATGAAAGTCAGACATTGGCAATGCAAGCGAAAAATGGATATTTTGAAATTTGGTTAGATATGTTTGATGCATTGGAGCGTAATGCTTGGTGGAAGAGCAACTTAGGCTTAGGCTTAGTCTCAGGCTTAGTCCCAGGCCTATGTTTAGTCTCAGGCTTAGGTTTAGTCTCACGCTTAGGCTTAGTCTCACGCTTAGGCTTCGTATCGGGCAACATGAAATTGGAGAATTAAATGTAAAATTTATTGACGTTTGCCGAATAACGGTAAATTATGATAGTAATATTGAATACCGGAAATCTGGAACACAGTACACAAAAATGTCTACTTTTTCTGGTTCCGGCGAGAACAATAGGTGTCGTCATGTACTTAATTTATCAGCAAGTCCACTAAGTAAGTCGTGTATTCAATTATAGCTTTATTACGCATATCCATGGGCTTGAAAGATTGCCGCGACCGCAACCTTACATCTATGAAAGTGTCAATCACCATAATGAACAATTCGTGAATCATAATAATTCGGAAGTTCACACCCAGAAGGTTGAACAGTTATGGGGTCGGTTAAAGATGTGTTTTTCGAGACCGTAGGAGTATCTCGGATGGATTGTTCGAAAGATACCTGAATGAACTTGTATGACGTCAACAGTTTGCTGCTCATCCATTTGGGGCCATGGCTCATCAAATTCGGAAGATGTATCAGGTTTAAGATATAAAATGTAAGTTCATTTTAATTTGTTTAGTTTGTTTAAATAATTCATTACTATGTGGCTTAACTGAGTGAAAATTGATACCATTAGACTTGCTCGTTGAGCTGCGTTGAAAGGTTTTTGTAGGTGGGAATACCGAAGAAATTTTCTTTGATTTTTTAATATACCTTGGTGCTGAGTCAAAAAATCGAAAATATTATCTCAAAATGGTCGAGCGGAGTCCAAATATACCAAAACTTTTGCTGTAGGATGATTCCCTGATTCCCCCTGCTTCAGCAGTGCCGGAAAAAGCACTCGCAGCTGCAAAAAAGACGCTGAATATACAAACCGCAGAGGTATCATTAGAGAAAGAACTGTGGGATTCCTCACTGAAACACTAAAATGGAGGAAGACAAAACCTAAAACATTGGAATTTTGCAGATCTACGACGATTGAAGGGTAATATGCAGAAAATCCGCAGAGGTTTGCAAATTGACGTTGATCACATGTAAAAGTGAAATAAGTCGTTACAGGTTGCTCTAGTTTGGTCTTTATATTAAGCATTGTCCAATTTCTGCAATATTACTATTGATTGTGACACTGCAAGCTTTGAATATTTGCGTCAGCCGGTCATTGAAAATTGAAAATCAGCAAAGTCTGCCACATGATCTGTAAGAATTTTTGTTCACTCTAATAATTCAATTTCAAAATTGCTGTTTTCGCTGTGCATTACTTTTAACAAATTGCATCTTGACAACATTATTTTAAATCTTAAACTTAAATTGGAATACTCAAATCAATTCTACTTCAAATTTTGCGTTATTTTAATAAACTTGGTTTAAAAAATTAAACTCTATTTATCGTTTCCTAAGCAGGTTTTGCATTCCGTTCGTTATACTAGAGTTTTGACACTGTATTCGCTAAACAGTTTACTCACATACAAAAATTTTGACGCAATTCCACAAAAAATTACAAGGACCTGCGAACGAAATTCCAAGCGCGATAGGGATGGCACTCGAATTCTGTATTACTCAGAAGGAGAACCTTCTCCGACACGTTAATGGTTTTGCTGTCGTTTGCTGCTTATACAATGGACATCTGCTATCGTCATTCTAGGATAAATATGAAAACAATACGTCCACAAAATCCCTGCACTCACCTTTGAACGGTAATTCAAATCGTCGAATACTGCTATCAAATCCAGCTTCTTCTGCTTCCGAGCTTACACTTGCGTCAAACGTCGCAGCTGGCATTCCAATTACAATTGTGTCGTATCGAAGAACGAGGCTGGAGCTGTTGCTGAGTTTGACTAAAACGTTTTGTCCAAATGTTTACATAAATATAGGAACTTTTAAACCGAGAACTTGGCTACTTCATGCCCTCACATAACGCTGATGGCAGGGTACAGTGGTTATCGCATAAAACCGTAAAACGTATGAAACTTTGATCTTATAATTTTTTTCAGTGTCACTAATCATGGCCAATATAGTAAAGCCATTTTTCAATCAACAGTTTTAAAAGCATTGTAAGCATATTATTGTCTGATGACCGCGAGGTCCATAAGTTGTATTAAGCGATTGCAAAAGGGTATCAATCGTGTTTTAGAGTATGGGCGGAAATATCTGGCGCTTCTGAACGCAGGACATCCATTTATACACCTAAATTATTATTTGGCGAACACAAAAATTGCCTTGACGAATATTTACACAGACGAGCAAAATAGAAAACGCTTTCAACCGGCAATTGCTTATATCAAGAGTGTAGCAGGGAAGAGTATAACACGAGCATGTTTGATGACACGAGCGTTTTCAGCCTCACCCCCCTCATTTCTGGGGTTCGGCATGCACATACCAACCACGTTTTGTGGGGGGATGCTCGGACCACTCCTCATCCTGTGGAGGGGTATGTCGCACCCCCGGTTTTGCGGAGTAGGGATCGGGCCAAAAATGCCCGTGCCATCAAACACAGAATTCAGAAAAGTACCATGCTCATCCGTAATGCACTCTTGCTTATATTCGTTCAATCTCGGTTACGAACGTTTAATTGGTTCGTGTTTTTATGATACCTCTTATGCAGTGTTCATGTTTTACCGAACCTTGCAACGTAAAGCGGTGTATTAATTTATAATACTACACTTCCAGTTGCATTCTAGTGAATAAGTCGTGCCTGTCGTGTCTTATCAAACCAGTATTGAACGTTTTCATCGAGTGGACCAGCGACTAACCTGCAATGCGAACTAGTGCTAAATTCTTCGACGCCATCCGCCATATTCGCTAATAACTTCTGAACATTAGCAATGGAGCCTAGGATACGTAGTGTATAGATCCAATTGATGTTAACAAAAGACCAAATTAAAACCCAAAATTTTGCGGCAAATGGGTTCGAATGGTCTAGAATTTATTTAAACGAAAAGCAGGTGTTTGACAGTTCGAACTACGTTTTTCATTTCTTTTCAATTTTTTGATTACTGCACAAATAGCATTTGATGCTCAATGGTTACTACGTCGATCAGAAATTCAGCTATTGGTTAGTTCGGTGTTACTTCATTTGACCATTCGGCATCAAACTAGTATGAATCTCAAATGTATACTGCGACGTTTTATCTATAATGATCGTTTATCATTTTCACAACGCGCATGTTTTTATCATTAAACATATTGTTATTTTCTCTGAATATAAACCAATGTAAACTGCCGTGAAATATTTCAGTGCACAAAATCGTCACCGCTGTGAAATTCTGGTCGACTTTTCTCAAACTCAACATCACTAAACCTCGTATACCAGGCTATATTCAATCAAGCACGCCCAGGAAAATTATTCAGCCTAAGATTTAGGTACTTGTTATTACACTAGTATGGGTTCCAATTTCTAGTCTGGGAACATTGTCGTCGGAGCGTCCTCAAAAACGACGACCGACCTGCGACACGAGATGAGATGTAAATTCCTCTAAGCCATTCGGAGAATGAAAAGTTGTCCTCAATTAAATAAATTTATAAACGCAAACGAAAATTTAATTTAGAAACGCACAGGTGCAAAATAGGTATGATATAATATTGTGACATATCTAAAGTATATATTATAGCTGTATTATATTACATAAGCAAAAATAAAACAGTTAGAACAGAAATTAACGGGATATAATGGTTGAATGGCACGATCGTTGCTTTGTAGCCTATCGTTTCTAGGATCGAGCCTTCGTCTCTTTTTCTATTTTGCCCTTTGTTCTCATTAGTTTGCGCTAACGAAGAAAAGGGAACTGGCCTACAAGATCGTATGTAGAACATTTCAAAGTCAATGCTTTTTGACGCGGAACACCCATATTTTTCATTTAACAACAAGTTTGCGGTGTATCAAAGTCGCAAACTGTATAAGCTGCGGTGACACATTTCTGTTAAGAAAAAACTAATTTCAATTTCGCTCGTTGAGTTTTACAAGCAAATTACTTTCCAACTACTGCTACGCTTGTATATTTGAATATTTGTGTGGTAATTGTTACAATTTATCTATGGTTTCAAGATTGTTGCGTCTAATTCAATGGTGCCGTTATCTTACCAGTTTTTATTTCGCGACCATTGACTTCGAATCTTATTCGTTTGTCTCGACGAGAAATTCGAACACTCTGCCACCTTTCATTAGCCAAATTTTGACTGGACAATTTCACTGTCTGAAACAAACCATTTTGCCAAACCAAGTATTACATCGCATTTCTGGTGATATTTATTAAACAAGATAACTTGAGTCTAGTTTGAGTTGGTTGGTTCCGAGCTCATCATGGCTTTCAAAAGTCACTGCTAATTAATACTGTTAAAGTAATAAACTTTCGCATATTTGAGTTGTAAGAGAGGTTTAAGTTTGGTATGAGCATGCTTTCTATTCAAACGTTTACATTATGTCTCCGGAGGTAGGTATTATGCAGACATTGAAATTTTGCTATAAAATTGAAGGACACGACACTCCAACAAAAGAATCTTACTTCGCAGGCAATGCTAAAGAACATGTTGAAAGCTGTTTGTTGAACAAAACTGTTTGCTGAGAGAAAAGCCAACCAAAAAAGATGACAAAGTAACCTACTTGAAAGCGTTTTTTTGGACCGAAGTTGAGAGTGACTTCCAACTGGCCATCGATAAGTTGGATCAAATATCCAATTTGTTCGTACTTCAACCAGGTACCAGCAATAAACTGAGTCAGCACACCAGTTCGAAGTTTGAGTGACAGGTTTTCGGCCTGTGTATGTGCAGCTGATGTGGTCCCAAGAGGCAGTCGTATACTTTGGTCGCCGTTGAAATGAACCACTAACGGTGCTGAAACGGGAAGCTTTTAAGGATACTCACTATCAGTATGTTAGACACTGTCAATATGCGGTGCATTTCAAATGGTGCAATCAAAAGTACGTAACGAAAAAGTATAAGACTTCCAAGGAGACGTTTTTGTTCTTGCTCCATCATTTTCTGGGGTCAAAATTTCCTAACGTTCGCGTTTTGTGAGGGTAGATCTAACCCCCTCAATTTAATTTTCATTCCATCCCCCTGCAAAACGTGGGGAATACGGAAATTACAACCCTCTCCAGAAACGAGATGTAACAAGAAACGACCGGGTAATCAAACACTATAACATTAATTAACATCAACTATTAGCATTAATAGAGAACTGTGTAGTGTTATACTCTTCCTTTATGCACTCTTGGTGTAACTAACTAGGGGAGGTACGTTATAACGTTAGAAATAAGAACAGCTTAGAACGGGGGGTTCGGAGGGCGTAGCTCCCGAACTTAGGCTTAGTGTATGTCTAATTTAAGAACCTTAGCTTAGTCTAAGACAAAGGCATCGAGTTATTATATCGAGAACGGCATGCCCCGCAGGGTTACATGGGCCCTTATAAGTTAAGATTTCAATAACCTACACACCAATGTAGTTCTCTCATCAAGCCGTGTCTAACGGTACCGAACATGACGATATACCGAAGAAAAAATTTTTGGGTTAACAAGAGGGATCATTAGGGATTTTAAAAGTACGAAAAAAATTTCAGGGATGTGAGTAAAATGAGAATTTTCTGGACCGCCTCATCGAATTGAATCCGCTCTGTATTTTCAAAATTGACCAAATTCGGGGGAGAAAACGGTAAAGAACCAATATGAAAATTTACAAACCGAGTTGGTCGGAGACATGAGTGTAGAAGTATCGCATTATTCTTGCCAGTTCTTAGCCCGTGCCTGAATCCCGGCTAGCTCATAGTAACGATCAAAATCGTTTCGCAGGTTCTGTCATATTTATATTGATATTGTGCCGTTTTGTTACAGAAACGACATGTTTCTCATACTTTCGTTTTAATACAAATTTGTCCTTAAACTTCCTGCTGCATTTTCTAGACTTTTATATCATAAATGTGCTAGGTTTGTAGGCGTAGGGGCTAAATGGTCGCCACAGATGTAAACCTTTGAAATCACCCCAAATCACATCGAACACCCCAAAAAAATTTGTATATCTTCGTAAGTTTTCGCTTAAAATTTTTGTAATTTTGCTCATATTCGCTAAAATTTTCAGAGGTCGAAGAACATCGGAAAAAGACGGGGAATATAGATTAGTGGGTGCCACCCTTACCGAGGCTGACCGCCCTATGGACACCTATGTTTTGCACGCTAAAAGAGCAAAATTAGTGTCGTTAGGTTTTGTATCTATCGACTGTAGTGGAACCATACGAATATTAAAATGACATTTAAAGAAGCACATATAATAAAACAAAGAAATGTTGGAAAACGAATGAACCTTTACTGCGAATATATCAAGTATGGGTTCTCCACAATGAATGTCTTTATAGGAAAATGATGTGGGTAAAATAACTGAGAACGAAGTCAAAAATATTTGTTGACTTCAGTACTTATGGTAGCACATGATAACATACCATTGATGTGAGCCGGTATGACACTGATAAATAATACTGCCAGGTTTAGGTCAAACGTAAATAGCCTATTTTATACAAGTATGATTAAACAAGTCTTGTTGTAGCGGCCAGCTCTTGGTCACTAGATGCTATACCATATTAGTGAAATTTTTGGAGAATGTTATGTTTAGCCCGTCTCTAAGACACATCGAAATTTTATATAATCTGCTTAACCTATACTGGATGCTACGATGAGACCATTGGGTAGATAGCATTAGTTTAGCTTTAATTAGATACATCCATGAATTAATACTAGCGGTTATAAAACTGTAGGGAAACATTGATGATAAAACACGGCATCATATATATATCGCAATGATGATCTCTGTCAACATATGACCCAAATCAGATCAGTTTTTAACAAGTTAACTCTCCAATAACTATATAGGCGCTTTTGTCAATATGGCTCCAGTGGTAAATGATAATTTTGAAGAAACACCAATAATCTTGGCATCATTTGACTCTACCAGCCGATGTGGTTTGAAACCTACATAAGAAACATATTTACGACCATTTTGCAATTTTTTGCTTACCCGAACTTTAGAAAATAACTGTTCTCACAATATATTTATAATTTTACATAGCGTTCGAACCGCATTGGCGAGCTGAGTGGAAAGGTATCAAAATCAGGTGAATTCATGATTAACGCTTAGGTTGAGTGATAGGGTTTCATATAAATGAGCGTAGCTCATTAATTCACGAATGAACTAACTTAATTTCGGCACCATTGGACTCAGTTCGTTAATCCGATTCGAGATGACTTCACATTTGCCGCTATTAGATAGGGCTTGCGATTAAGAACCTATCACCGAAACGAACCGAAGAAATTTGCTTCGATTCAGCACTAAACTTTTTATTTGTCGGGTGTCTTACCTCGTACGAGTGTATGTCTCAGCATATTGTTTCCACAGGTTAGCCAACATAAGGGCACATCCATTTTGAAAGATTGAGCTAAATCAGTTCACTTATAGCATAGATACAAGCAATAATATCATAATTCAAAGCGTCAGCAAGTGCCGAAATCACAACTACCGTGGCACGTGTAATACTTACCGCACAATGTGTAATTAATAAAGAAATTATACGGCTTACACAATGAAGCACGCGGTATTCCAATTGGATATATGACTGCCAATGTTCTTGGTTCTAAGGCTTCAATTTTGCTTAAGTATATATTCTAAGAAAAATACTTAGATGTAGTTTTTCCGCCGGATTTGGAGCACTACTGCCAATTTATTGCGATCTATTGCCTTGGATAACAAGTTTCCCTCGTGTATCCAAACCCGATGGGCCGCAGCACTTAACTTCACTTCACATGAGAGAATTTGTTTGCCTGATTTTATATTGTCTTATGTCGCACCTATAACCGCTATACGAGCAATACGAAACTGAACCAGTAACAAC